>JAUBNQ010000023.1:20092398-20103249 GCA_032353495.1 Ctenopoma kingsleyae
AAGAAAATGGCTTGTTTATTGTCCTGCAACACAGGGTTTGGGATGAGTGGACATCTGGGGATCTGGACTGTACCATCTTATGTCTCTATACGGCAGCATACTGGCAGTAATGCAGAGCAAAGAAAGGAGGCTGGTTCAGTAGCATAACACCTCTGATCATGCGGCAACACGGCTCGGGATGTGCTGCCATGGCAACTGTCTTCCACTGACCCAGTGACGGGTTGCCTTGTGTGTCGAATGGATGTATGTGTGGAGGATGTATATGTGTGTAGAGAGGGAGAGAAACACGGACAGAAAATGAGAGAGAGAGAGACGGTGACAAAGATGGATGGACAAACACAAAGGGAGACTGGTGTGAAAATGGCACACTAACCACTTAATTAGATTGTTTTGTAACTGGCATTGTGGGGGAGAGCTGTCTGCTTACAGAGCTTTTGTTTTTCTTTCCATTTGCATCCTGTTACTGGTAGGATTTACAGTAGCAGTGGTTGTGAAAAATTATTTCTTTCAAGTGTTCCTTCCAGGAATCTGGTATGGAAAACTATGACTAAGAAATACATTTAATAAATTTTTTAATAATGAAACTATACAATTGCATGATACAAAGGAATAGATACTGTATAGTTTTCCACTCACACACACTGAATGCATTTCAGAATCTTTCGCTATATTACTGTATTGTACTGTATTGCATTACTGTCATGTCCTTGGCAACTATAATACAGCTTTGCCCATGCTAGTGAGTGGATCTGTTAGAGGCTTGGTATGTACAGCATGAAGGTGAATGTAGTTTTAGAAATATTGGGGAAACTTCACAGCCTCACTCATGGAAACTAGGTGCATCATCACATTCTGTAATGCACACATAGTTTGCTGCAGTGATCTGATTCTGGATCTCTGCCCCTGGCAGTCTGTAGTCAATTTCCCTTTTCTGCCTGGGTTGGAGCTTTCTATAGAAACAGAGTACTTCCCTGGCTATTGAAGCCTCACACATTTTGTGACCCACTTAAACCCAACTGTGCAACAATTAGGTTTTGGCCTCTTTGCTCCAGTCTTCCACTGGAGCTGTTGCTATTACAGTTTAGTGAGGCCACCGCGTGGGGTCAGTCATTTATGGGCTATGGCTCAGTAAGAAGGGATGTGATTTTCTTGCCACTGAATACTATAAACACTCACAGGAGGGGGCACACAAATCATTTTGAAATGTTTATCTCAAAATGAATTAATTTGTAATTTCCATATGTTTCAAAATGTTTTAAAAAACTGTAGGAGTGACAATCAAGTAATCTCCATTAGAACCAGCTGTAAGTTAAGTTTAACAGACACACAGTGCACACAGATCCCCAAAGTCAGCAGCTCATTGCCCAACAAAGGTCAGAAAAATACCCCCTACACTGCTCAGCCACGTGAATAATGGACCATTACAGCAGCACCCCAGGGTGTGTGAATCATCCCTGTCTCATGTCTGTGTGTGGTCGTCTGGGTGTGCAGTTTGGATTCCACCAGTGTATAATATTCAGCCCTAGGTGGAAAGTATAATACAGCTACTTTTTTATTTATTTAAAGTGTGTGTGTGTGTGTGTGTGTGTTCATCCATCTATAGATAGATGCATCTGGACATAGTTTTTTTTTTTTTCTTTTTTTTTTTTCCATTATTAATCCATTGTTTTCCATTCATCGTAATATTGTTGGACCTTGGTACAGACATGTCAAGCTATCTGCTTCAAGTATGGCTAATGAAGCCTGGTTGGTTTAGATTAGTTTATCAGACAGCAAACAGGTCAAATTCAGTATTAACATGTCATACTGTATTGATCAAATTGATATGAGTTTGTCTAGCGGGGCTCAGATAAAAACTGAGTACAGGACAGTATTGTAAAACAATACAACATAACGGAACAGCACAATTCTCCACCCTCACGGTACAAATGTGGCACTGCCTGAGACTATTGGTCTCACAACGAAAGGTAGATCAGCTGAATTTTCGGTTTCATTTGTGGGATGAAGCTTCCTGTCATAAGGATGATGAAGACACTACATTAATTTTCCAGTCCAATAATCAGATGACAAGTCCATTTTCTGGGGCTCAGTGAAGATGGGTCAGCCAGATACAGTCACGGATGCACCTCAGAAACTTTTACTAATATGATGTACCACTGCTCTGTGATGAAGGCAGCCCGATCTTTTATGCATAGCTATGGGTATTCTCTGTAAAGACCCAGTCCTTTTTGAATGAAAGATATTTAAACAGACATAAGTCATTCAATATCTGTGATGTTTCTTTCTTTTTCCTGAAATCATTTCCCACATTGTACCAAATTCACTGACGGGAACATCTGCTCTTTCTCAGCATGAAAGAGTTGAAAATCAATTTCTATTCCTGTTCTTTTTTCCTAAATACCAAGAGGTTCTTTCCCTCATTGCACAATTGTAGAGCATGTACACAAATCTGTAGCCGTGAGAAGTGCAGCTTGAACTCAGTCTGCCTCCTGCTGGAAATTCAATGTCATGACACCACATGGAAACTAAAACATTAACACCACCAGGTGGTTTTAAAGTTGATTGCTGTACTTTTGAGTATGCCTGTTTTTCATTGAGTTGGTCAGACTTGTCAGTTTTAATCAAGTGTAGTCTTCATGCTTTATATTTGACAATATTATGCCTAAAAGAATAAGTTCATTTTTGTATTTCAATGAGACAGTATCTCCATGCATGCACAAAAGCAGATTGAAAATGTCTTCCTTGGCATAAAAAACCCTCAGGGATAATTTGGATCAATGATGTATTAAAGAACCAAGCTTTATTATCCAACAACAATGTTTGAACCCTCTAATGATTCTGTGGCTTCATGGAAGCAAATCCTTGCAGCCAGGTTCCAAAATCCTGTGGGAAGCCTTTCCATAAGGGTGCTATACAACAGCATATTAATATTACATTAGACTTTCCACTATCAAACATTGGTCACATATCCACATAGTTTTGTCCCCATGCTCTGTTTGATAGTTTAAATATTTTGTTCAACCTGAGCATGTTGCTCATCGTAGAAAATGTATTTGAGAACTCTCAGAAGTTTTCCAGTTGTAACATACAGTATTTACCTACTACTTGATATGATTGTATGTTCCCTCCCGTATTTAGACTTGGATATTGCAGCACAGTTTACTGCACCAAAGGGAGACAGAACTGACAGATCAAAAGCCACAACAGTGAAGGTCAGATTATGAAAACTGTTTCCTGTGTGGTGACCTCAGTAAAAACAAGTGAAGGACCTTGTGTTGCTGTAACGTCTCTTAGATGGGCTGAATCTCTATGTTAATAGTTTGTAAATACCCCAACCTGGAGGTGGCAACATTACTGAATGACCTCCTAGGTAAACATAAAATGGATGTTTCTGACACAAGCCATTTGGTTATCAGTGTAAGACAGCTGCTAGTATACAGTACAAACATGACTTCAAGGCTTTTCAGATGACAGCTTGTTTAGCAGCTCTGTGGCATGGCTGAGATAAACAGGAGATGTGAGCAACAGTTTTTTTTGTTTTTTTTTCTTTGTACTGTGAACAATTTATGACAGTCTTCATTACAGGCAGAAATAAGCACCCAAGTTTATATTTTGGTATTAGAAAATAAAGTTTTGAAGAGGATTTTTTTTTTTTGATCAAATGTTTTGTTTGAGCTAAACAAAAAGAGCAACATGCTGAGACTCAGAGCTGCTTTTCAGATGTTGATCAGAGTGATGATTTTAGAAAATGGAGGTAGACACAACAAGCTTTGTCAAACAGCTGTCTCCCTCTGTTAAAAAGATTTTGAGGAATGCCTGTATGTCTGGAACACATACTGACAGCAAAATAGTTTCTAACAAAAAGTAAAGCCACAGTCAGCTAAAATTCCAAAAAAAGGGCTCACGGAAAAAACAGCCACAAAATCACTGGAGTCAATACGTTTAAATACAAAGTATTGAAAATAGTGCATGTGATCTTTTTTTTTTTTTTTTTCTGTATCTGTTTTTTCTATTTTGTAATTGATCTCTCATAAGGTGGAATTAGCATATGTTCAGCCTATTCTGTATATATGCATTATAAAAGCCTTTGCTGTTAGATTTTGAATCAAAATAACAGATTTTCACTGAAGATGTGGACTGTGTGTTCGCGTGTGACCTATCTAGCGGACAGAGGCTTTGCCTCCTGATTTGGTTAATTTATAGAGAACTGGTGAGGTCATCACCAGATTGTTCCACTGGTAATGGGAGGGGGAGAAGGTTTTACTAAGTACTCATGCATCAGTGGAGGTCCTTGTGTCATCTGTGGGTTTGTGGTTGTATTCACAGCGGTTCAGACTGTACCTAGACAGAGTTTTTCCAACTAGGCCCAGAAGGTAGTGATTGAAGATGGAACAGGGTTTATTTTTGGGACATTCATCATGGTAGTAATCTCTTTAATGCTGAAGACTGATACTACAAAGGTCTATGTAACACAGTACATAGGTTTTTATTCTTACAAAGACTCCAAAAATGTTTACTCCATAGACAGTAGTGTATAAAGTGGATGTAGAGAGGTGTGACATTACCCACAGGTTTGCACTGGAGTTTGAAGCCCAAAGATGCTGCTTACTGGTGACTGTCTGATTTAAAATATAAAGGTTTGGTCAAGACTTGCTTGAGATATTATGACTAAGTCATCTAAGATTTATTTTCCAGCATTTGTTTTGTTGAGTTTGCACTGGTTTCTATATTCTATGTTTTATAAGAATCACTGAGCATTTTTTGAATAGTAATGTTGGCAATTTCATAAAGGTGACAGATTATGAAGAGCTTTTTTGCTCAAAATAAAAGTACAGTGGTATCTTTTATCAGACCCCTGCTTGCTACATACCTGCTTTATTACCCCACACCTTTGGTTTGCAGGCTGAGTCTCGAGACCAGAGTTCATCTTGATTTCACCATCTGGATAACAAAATGTATTATACACAATTGATTTTCACAGTTTGAGTGGTAGGTCTCTTGGCAAATAAACTGAACTTCCACAGTAATTCTTGTGGACTGTCGCTTTAATGGGTTACCTCATTATTAAATTATGAAAAATCTATTTTTGTGTTTTTGTCAAAGTCTTCCATCATCTATAGTAGCCTGCATAATATTGTAAAAAGATTCAGGGACTCTGAGAACACCTCAGCATGTAAAGGCCAACGGCGTAAACCACTGACATTCAAGCCCTCAGGCGGCACTGCATGAGAAACGGTCATACTACCCTGATCAATATAGCCTAAAATACAAATACAAAAAACACACAAAAAGGAAAAAAACAAGGCAGACGTCTGGTTGTCTGTGCCAAAGATCACCATGTAAAACACCATCTTAAGACAATGGTAAACATGCTTCTGTCACAGAGATGTGAGATCAAACGTTATCTGTATTTTACAAACGATTATCATTAATTGAAAACAGGATATTGGCAGATTAGTCCACAATAAAAATAAAAAAAATCATTAACTGCAGACCTACAACAGTTTGGCTGTTGAACTGACAACTCTGTATATGAATGTGTAGTATGCGTATGCTAGCATGAGCTCCGGTTTTATCTTACATGTGTTAGGTTAGGTTTCCTTAAACCTTTTTATTAACCTACGATGTTTGAAATCACAAGATTAGGGTTAGATTTGATAAACACATTTTAATGGTAGTTTATTTATATACTTCTCTGTAAGACAACTATCTGCACACAAAATAGCTTCTAGCTAACGGAGTAGTCAAATTAGCAACTCCCGGGGGTAACCATGGATACCACTCACCTAGACGGCCGTTAGCAGGGGAGTATCGGGGGCTCTGGGCTCGTCAGACCTCTCCGGTGTTTTTTTTTTTTTTCCTCTCTCTCTGCCGGGATGGGGGTGTTGCCTGTCCGGTGGCAGGCTGCTTCTTTCTGCTCGCTGAATGGGAGAAAGGAAAAGGGGTCTCTCGCTTGCGGAGGGTATGAATTGGAATCTCCGCGTCAGCACACGGATAATTCGAGGAAGATGTGCTCACCAGAAAGTGTACGACGGTCACAAATGAGTGGTCGCGTTTTAATCGGGAAAGTGCCTCCAATGCAGTCGGCGCCAAGGGCTAAAAGGACTTTACTTTTTACGCCAAGGTAACGATGACATTTCATCTGTTTTCCTCATGTTTTCCGCATTTTTAAACTTGCGAATGTGGTTGAGGTGCTGAAATGGCTCTTTCTTCATTTGCCCTCTAACCATAAATAATATTTAACGATGACAGTGACGTATTGTCACTGGGTCAATTTAACTCATTTGTTCATTGGCTTTAAATTATACAGTTTTACTAACTGTACAGTATGGCATGAGCCGATAAGACAGTCTAGAGTAAAAGTTTAATTCGGCTCAGTTTCAGTACATTTTTGTACTTTAATAATGACATTATACTTAAATACTTCCATAATAAAGTGGAGATCTGTAAGGATATTAGTAACTTAGTGGCAATATACTTGGTTTAAACATCCGTGGAAACCATTTTATTGCTGGATGACACTCTGCTGCTGCTACCACAACTATCTGTATAATAGAGATCTTCACCACTCACTCAGCCATAGACATGGGATCTTGGAGCCCTGTACTTGATGTCCTTCATGCATAAAATATGCCAGAAATGAACTGCTAGATGCATTCCTTATGCTGTGCACTGGATTTATAGATAAATAAGCAATAAACATCAAATTGATAACTGTTAAAGAATATGCATTTCAAGCTCTTTTCTTTGTAGTGCTGTCCACCAGTGCAGGCTATAGTGGCAACCTGCACTTACATGTGTCTGTGTGTGGTTTTAGTGATGTTGTTAGGTACAGGTCAAAGTCTGGACAGTGATTGTAATGTCCCCACCCTGCTCCACCCCACCAATCATCACTTAGCCTCTTTAAACCAAAACATTTTCACACCAACCCAACGTGAATAATACCATGGGCACCCAAATCAGAGATGTTGGAGTTTTGCCATACAAAACAAAAAGTTAATTGCCACCCTATGGATGAAGTATGCACTTTGCTGGAGTACTCCCACCCTGTTTGTGTCTGGATTTCAACACTGAGCAGACAGTTCGGATTTTAATATCAACAGCCCACACACCCTCCTGCCTCGTCGTAGGCTGACATACCTGTGGGGTTATTCATGGACCCTCCGTTACTCCTGATAGAGATGATATTGTTGAAATCTGCTGTTAACGTCTGTGCTCATTGCTCAGATCAAAATTATTCTATTTATCAATAAATCTTTAATTAGCTGATGACTTCTTTGTTCAAAACCAATACAAAGTGTCAGGCAAAGCTTTGTTTCTGTTTTACAACTGCAACTACAAGTCAACTACAGCCGTGTGATTACATCCAATTCTGAAAGTGTATGGGCCATTTTTGTCTCCCTGTATTTTTCTATGCAATTCCATGTTCCATGGCTCTGCTAATTGCAGACTGCTGACCCACAAAGGACATTTTCAGCTCAGTGTGGAAAGCAAAAGAAAAGGAAAAGAATGAACTGAGCTCAAGCAGTGACTCAGCTTTAAAGGGTCTTATTAATTTACCTTTTCCACTGTGCCAAAATTGTGTGGGCCAACACAAATTTGATTACCACCTGTGGTTGCCAGAAGAAACGATGGGGAACATAATTATACTAAATCCAAGCTAGACTTGCATTTAGCTCTCTGGAGAAGTAATTTTTAAATTCAACAAGGCATTATTGCTCCTCAAAAGCACATAAAAATGCTTTACTCTTCAATTTTAAACTCCTTAAATTCTGAACAGTTTTCTCCTCCTTAGATGTTTTGGTTTACTGAATGCATGTATATATCTCTTATATTCCACACAGTGATCTGCAATTGAAATGTATTCAAATGTGAATGTATCTGGAGATCTGATTCACAGTGAGCAGTTTATCTGTACTGTGCTATGCATCCCTGCCTTTCTCACTTGAGGAGCCAATCTGACAGCATCTGTTTTAACGCGATGCAGGACGTCATTATGGGGTGAAGGGAAGGGTCATGGAGGGTTTACTCTGATTTTCCTCATCCTGTTTCTTTAGAGCATACCAGAGCACTTTCTAAACCCTGAGCTGTCAGTTGCTATACTTGTTGTTGAGGATGATTTATCAGCATGCATTTCCCCTGAAGCTACATTTAAAGATTGAGGTGTGTTTAACTGTAGGTCTTCTGTTTAAAACCCACTGGATAGTTATGGTGGTGGTGGTGGTAATAATAATAATAATAATAATAATAATAATAATTCTCTTCAAATTGATGATTTAACTGTAACTCCCAGTTATGATTTTCCCCTAACTTTTAGTGGCTTACTTAAAGATTGCACTTGGCTTTTACAGCAAGTGAAAGAAAGTGTACCTTATTTCAATATAACTGAAATATCTACTCTTGAGTGTTTATTGAACAAATTGCCTAGAAGTGTGATGTAGGTTGAATCAAATAAGCTGCAGCCATGTTAGAATTACCTGCTAGTTTGAGTATGTGCCCCCCTTTTAGAGACGGCTTACTTCAAACAGATGGACATATCATTGCTGCCAGCATTTTCTCCATTCAGATACATATTTCTGCAGTCTGTACACTTATGTGGTTGTCATTTACTTGTAAAGTGAACAGCTTTGTTTTGTTTCAGATGGGATGAGAGCAGCTCCATCAGCAGTGGGCTCAGTGAGGGTGACGGCGATGGCTCGGAGAACCTCAGTTCAGAAGAGTTCAATGCCAGCTCATCCCTTAACTCCCTCCCAAGCACCCCCCTGGGATCAAGACGCAACTCTTCTGTTATGGTGAGCTGAAATACTGTAGCCAGCAGTAGTCTGTAATACAGCATGTGGCAAAGTTTCCCTTTCCTTTGTCTTGTTAAAACGGTGCAAAACATTGCATCCAACTCTCCTTGGAGCATTTTCAGTGCTTCACTCTGTGATTTATGTTGTTTTGTGTGTTAAATGCAAGTGCTGCGTTTTGACGAAGGCCACAAGAAGACACCAGATCTCACCTCTGTTATTACAGTGAAATTAAAGAGATAAACAAACTGGCCAAGTACATTAAATCATGGAAGTCTTTACTTTTCACTTGGGTGCTTAACCTTAACTGGGCAGAATGTCTGTGCAGAGTTTGGAGACAGTTTGGCTGAAAAAAAATCTAAATTTTAACACATTAGCATGATTTTGTCATTAATTGTCAGCATTTTAAACAGGCGCGCTATTAAAACAAGAAACTTTCCACATAGTTAAACTGTGAATGTGCTTTTCAGTGAGTTATATGTGAAGTAGGAAACTTTTTGAAATGGGCAATATTTTCATTTTCATAGATTGTGGTATTTTCAGTCAGTGAGATGAAAAAGATGTAATTTAAGAATTTTAAGAGGCTGATTGAATTTGCTATTGTGGATAAACCATATTGGATATAAACTGTTATTCAAAGCAGAGTATGGTTTAAAACATGTCAGTAGAGTAGTATCTTTAAATTCATGTTATTGGTTCCTAGCTTTCATTACCCACATACCTTACATAAACATTTTACCTTTCTGTAACTATAAGTAGTTTGTCCTTGCAGAGTGCTAACTGGGAAGAAATTGGTAGTGCTTCTCAGTGAGCCATCTGTCATTCTATGTCACAATCACAGAGTGCCAAGAAGCGGCATGCACAGTGTTCTCTGCAGTGCTACCTCAGTGCACCACACAAGAGCTTATAATCTAGCTGTCGTTTTTATGACCATTGCAGCGTGGGTAAAAAAAAATAAAATATTTTTTTAACGCTTTCTTTTCATTCTATATTGTACCGTTTTATCTCTGAAAGTGTTAAATCCATTTTGTTTTCTTTTGTTTCCATTCCTTTGTCTTCTTCTGTGGTTGTCTTCAGTCCACTTGGGGCGTATCAGTCTTTCTGTCTTTCCCACTGGAATGCAGTTTAGATGGGAAAGATTACAGACAACATTCAAATCCATAGATAACACAGACCATGTTTGACAGTTACCCAAACAGTTCCTTTTCCTTTCCTCTCTCTGCAGCTCCGCACTGATGCAGAAAAGCGCTCCCTAGTGGAAAGTGGACTTTCTTGGTACAGTGAGGATGGCAAAGCCAGCCACAAGCTGGATAGCTGCAGCTATGACACAGGGAGTCTAAAGACAGAGGCCCCGAGCAAGTGGAGAAAGAAGCCGCCAATATTCAGTGAAGATTCGGGGTGTAAAGGAGAACTTAAGAAGCCTCAAAGTTTAGGTCAACCTGGGAGTTTCAAGAAGGGCCGTAATCCTCCTGTGGGTGTGACCTCTCCTATCACCCATACCTCTCAGAGCATGCTCAGAGTTGCAGGTGAGCTCAGTAGTATATTCTCACTTTTTATATGTTTGTCTTTTTTTTTTTGTTTATATTTTTCTTTGTTATTCATCTTATTTAGGAATTTGGTGTATCACTTCCGACGAAGAAATCATTGTCATCAATTATCTCTTGTATGATGAAGCCAAATGTAAAACGGTCTGTTTATAGAGCAGCCAAGCCAGATATCTGCTTGGTGTCAAGATGACTACAGAAGTTTACTCTTTTAGAGTAAGCCAAGGTTTGATTTGTAGCATAATATGATATACTGAAGGAAAAAAATGTACCATGGAATCCATTTCATTGGAGAAAAAAATCTCCATTTAATGCCCAAAGCCATGTTTCTTCTGTTATCTCAAAGAAAGGGCTGTTACTGTCCATGTCTGTACTCTGCAGAGACACGGTCTGCAATCTGAAGCAACAAATTGTATGCCATTATTAAATAATAGGTTAAATTTAATTTTAATTGTAAATTGCTGATATTCATTTCCACTTTAGGAATATGTGATTAAAACTAAACCTGATTGTCTTTA
>JAUBNQ010000023.1:20103349-20116817 GCA_032353495.1 Ctenopoma kingsleyae
TTAATTTTAATTGTAAATTGCTGATATTCATTTCCACTTTAGGAATATGTGATTAAAACTAAACCTGATTGTCTTTACTTGGGGTTTGGTTATAATGTGGAAAAAACATTCTCTGCATTTCTAAAGCTTGTTCCAGAGTTACAGCGTAGCTTAATAGGTCAGAAAATAACTACATAATACCTTAACTCTTAGCCTTAACCCCAAATACCCTTCTTCTTTGTCTTTTAAAGTGTCCTTCAGTCTTCACATGTCTGCCACATGTATTACATTAATTTAAAAATGCATAAAGATCTGAGTTTGAATGATTTTATCACTTGGATACATTTCAGGATATGGTAGGAAAAGAAAAAGGTTTAATTTTGCATGAGACTCTTTTAAGTCAGTCTGTTGGTGCATTACACATCATGAGCACTTGAAAGATCACCAAGTTGAAACAGATGTTTCTTTCTCTTATATTTTATCTTAGCTGTAATGGCTGGAATGAATATACATTTCCTTTTATGTCTAGTTAGTGAGAAATGATCCTTTTTATCCATTTTAGTCTTTTCATTTTGTTTGCCCATGTCAATTGGGGTTGTTGATCTATCAGCCCATTCAGTTCATTCATCTGTTTCTGAGTAGCTTACTTTCTACATGGTCATGGTGACTACAGGGCAAACTGAGCACCCAGACATTCTAGGTGCCTCTTGTTACCAGTGAAATACATCTACTTCTAAATTCAATAGCTGTCAAGTTATGGCTAACTATGCATGTATTCTTCTTTCTTTATGCAGCACCTAAATGTGAGAAGCCACTGGACAAATCCAAGATGTCCATTAAAACTGCTGGTCTACAACGTTCTCGTTCTGATGCTGGCAGGGATCATCATGGAGAGCACCGCAAGCCTCCATCAGGTTTAGTTAAACCCACTGCTGGGGCTTCTTTTGGATACAAGAAACCACCAACAGCCACAGGTGCCGCCACTGTTATGACAGCAGGGGGAGCCACCATATCCAGTGGCTCTGCTACTGTGGGGAAAATCCCTAAGTCGTCTGGCATCCCTGTGAAGCCAGTGGGAGGTGGGATACCCTCTGGTAGAAAGAACAGTTTTGATGCCAGCAGTGAACATGGCTTCCTGGGCCCAAATGCCCGAAACAGTATTCAGTACCGCAGTCTGCCTCGTCCAGCCAAATCGAGCACATTCAGTGTGATTGGTCGTCCTGCAGCTCGGCCTGTCAGCGGTACCCTTGACCCCAGTCTGTTGAGTTTGAAACCTGTGCCCATCGCCTCCACAGGTCCCAGGGTTAAAGAGCCAAGTGGCTGCAGCAGTAAATTAGGTAATCGAACCAGCACAGGCCCAGTGAACCAGACAGACAGAGAGAAGGAGAAGGAGAGAGCTAAGGCCAAGGCTGTGAGTGCTGACATAGACTGTGGTTTATTGAAAGGAGAGGACACTCAGTCTGACTCCACAGGAGAGTCGGCTGTGAAACTGCACGGCCTGAGACGGACCAGCAGCAGCAAATACCCTGAACTCTCATCACCCACCACACCAAGGTGTCTTATTTAAATACTTCTCTAAAGAGCCATTTCACCTAAATTACACAAAAATTATATTTCCTTACTGACCTCTTGTAATATTTAGCCATGTCAATAATTTTTGGGTCTTCTTTATATGCCTGGGATATCTGCTGACAACAACAAGCCATTACAATGGATTGGAACAGAATTTAATTTGTGGTGCCTACAGGATTCAAAAATCACATGTTAAAAATTCAACAGCTAATCTTGTTCCAAAAACAGTGTCCCAGTTACTCTAAGTAATCCACAGAGCTCATTGTCAACAGTTTTTCCTGGAACTGCTTTCTATTAAAAAAATGGTCCAGACCAATGGGAACATTGTTTGGATTAATGCTGGTGCTGACTTTTAGATGCAGAAATCTTAAGAGACAGATATTTCAAAATCTTGTCGGATATAACCACAATGTTTTGCCTGGTTATGCAGCGTGTGCAGGCAAATGTTAAATGTTTTTTCTGTTCTTTGGGTGAAAGACTTACCACGAGCAAAAATGAAGGGGGGGGGAAATACATCCCACACAGGCATGGGTCCAAACATGTCTCTGTTTTGAACATCATTACTCAGGACCATAGTTTGGTTTATTGAAATTTTGTTTCTTCTGCCTGATTCCTAGAATGCTGAACACTAAGTCTTTGGGTCGTCCACCTAGCCTGGCTCACCTGGATCAGGTCAACTCCAACAGTCTTGACTCCTGTGTGACCATCCAGGACCTCCCACCCAAAGTCCCCCCATATTCCAAGCTTCAGGACTTGGCAGGTTCCCATACTGCTGCCCGCCTCATCCCTAGCCCAGCTCCTGTCCTCCACATCGATTCCCCAAGTTCCTACAACAGTGAAAGCTTAAGCCTCAGCGGATCACCTCTCTTGTACCCCAAATTGTCTGGTATGCATCGCAGCCTGGAGTCGCTGCCACTGCAGATGAGTGTACCCCCCAGCACAAGATATGTCATGACTGACACACATAATAGGGAGGAGAGGGGTACAGGAACCTGGGCAGCTGGGAGCAGAACATCCCTCAACATGTCAGATAGGTATGTCCCTGTCCAATGTCATTGTTTTAAAAAAAAAAAAGCACTTTTTTGGACAAAATGAATATTAATGAATGTTATTTGCTTTTGAAAAAGAAAATTGGGGGGCTTCTTCTTTTTTTTTTTAGCCTAATTGGGCACTGATCTCATGAGGTGACATCACAAACAAGCACAGTATCTCTTTATTACAAAACAATCACTTTTATTTTTGTAGGTTCATTTTAATTTTTTTTGTTTTAACCATTTGAACAAAAGTCAGCTGAAATACAATTTGTGATTTAAACTAAAAGTTTTTTTAACAGCCTTTCTTTTATATTCTTATAAGTGTTCATAGAAGTAGCTACATTTATTGTAGCAGCAAATAGTGTCTAAACTGTCTATTTGAGTCAGTTTTTTGAAGTGTGGTCCAACATAGGTCCATAAGTTTCTTGGCAGGCAACATGCTATCCACCTATATTTCATCTCTCTTTTCTGGGAACAAAAAAATCTGGCTGTCATTTGGAAGATGAAGGGTCGGATCCATCTGACAATTTCTGTTTAAGGTGGAGATGGTCTGAATTAATTCCTGCCAAAGGAATGTAGTTTTAGGCAATCCCCCACCATGTGTATGAAAATGTCCAGTGTTTCATATGGGCTAGATATACAAACCCGTGTGATACCCCTGTGTTATGCAGATTCTAATGATAAAATGAATAAAGTAATCAGTATTGTGCTCTCAGAAATATGCTGTTTTATTAATTATTCGTGTTTACAATAACATATTTTCCCTCTTCTTTACAGTTTACAAACAGATCGGAATACCCTGCCAAAAAAAGGCTTAGAGTATGTCAAAACAATTACTGTTCAAGCATAAGTTTGAAATCTCATGCAGTTATATCTTCACATTGAAATGACCTTCATGTGTTCTTTTGTTGTTTTTTTTTTTCCCCAGGCGCTATGGCTCAAGCCTCTCGGAGAGTGAAGGAAGCAAACCGGGAAGGCGCCACTCCCACACCATACTCGGCATGACAGAGAGCGAAAGTCCCCCTCAGCTGCCTTCTCCCACCCGTACACCCCACCCCTCCTCCAGCAAGGCTCCTCTCACCAACGTGGGTCAGTCTGCTTCACCCATGTGGCTGCCAAATTCTAAAAACAATCACTGTTTTGAGCTGTGAAGCTATTGACTCCTGAGATCCTTGATAAGCCATCCATCTTATCATTGATTTGAACTTAGGAATGGGATATTGAGCTCACACTGAGGAAAGACAAGTTTTTACAATTAAGAAATGTTGACACAAGTTGATGATGGATTCAAGCATAAGTCTGAAGTGGTGGCCAAAAAGTATAAGATCAGTCTGAACCATATGACTGTGTTTATCTCATATCTACACCTATTTAGAATTAAGTTTAAGTGTGAGTTAAGCAAGAGATGGAGGAAATAGGAGGTCAGGTCAGGCTATATTTATCTCTTTCACTCAAACCATAGTGTTGTCTTACACTGAGTCATCAGAATAAGAGTGCTATACCTAGATGTAGGCCTTCTCTGTGTGTGTCTGCATCTTACAGTTTTGTCTGTGTCACTCACTATTTTCCAATGTGTCTCTCTTTTTGTGAAAGTTGCCCCCATTTCCAGTGGTAGCCCAAGGATATCTCGCTCCAACAGCACAGGCCCCTCTAGTGACTCAGCCTGCGATCTCTATGGATCCTCCACCATGTCCCTGGCTGATCGCCCGAAAAGCATGATGCGGTCCGGCTCATTCCGTGAACCAGGGGATGATGGTGAGCCTACTCAGTTGGCCTCCCTGTAGGGGGAGTTGTCTGAGCAGAGCTTTCTGATAATACTGCACACAGTCTGTTTGTTGTGGAGGTGTTAGTCTGTACACCGTTTAAAATGACATTTGTTTTCATGAACAAGGAAGTGGGGATGAGTCTCTGTCTACATTTTAGATTGTAACTGAAAGGTGCTATCTGTGATTTAAATGTCAACTGTACTGTTGCATCACTGGGTTTGTTTTTAACACAATAGTTGTCGCATGTATTGCAAACTTTGGGTGAAATTATGAAATATATTTGGATATTCAAAGTTTCTCATCTATTTTAGATATACACATAAAAGCATTAAAACAGTGTGTCTCAGAAATATTTTACATTTACACAAAACAACCAAGAGATGATCAATTTGAGGAATCGTTTTCCCCAAACTTCCATGAATTATGCTAGAAAATGACAAATTAATATGGCAGGTCTAGTATGGTAGAAGTTATCCCAACATGAATTATTACTGTTATTGTACATGTCAAGGATATTATGTATCAACCAAACCACACATCCTTAGGAATATTAATATGCACAATAATATGAGTATGAAGTTCTGCTGTTTATTTTAGAAATTTTGAGGTTTTCTGAGATCCCACTAGGAGGAACCTTGGAGTCTGATTTACTTGTTTTAAACTAAAACTAAGGACTACTTTAAAGCAGGGCTCCTAATCGAAGAAGGATCATCCAAATGGAGGTTTGTGTTTTTATCAAATGAGAGTTAAGTGAGAAGATTGATATCACTATCAGTACTTAATATCTGTTATTTATTTAATAATTTAAAATCTGTCTGACAGTAACCAAAACCACATCCCAGTATCTCTAATGATCATCAATAAACATATTACATCTTGACTGTCTAAATCTTTGAAAAACAGTATAAAGTATAAAATCAAAAACTCAGTTTCAGAAACACAACTGCGAGTCTGTTGCCTGTTGACTGCTTCAATTTTAAGCGTTTCTTCTTTAATACATTTAGAAAGAGTACAACATGTCAGTCGTTGACTGCATCATCTTGGACCTGGATAAGCAACTAGATAAGTTGTGCAGGTGTCCTTCACAAACCTTGAAGGATTTATCGTTGTACCACTTACAGTATGTGTTGGACTTTTATCTTGGTCTGTCTAAGCTCTAGGTCTTATATAACTCTATACCAGACAGTGAATAAGCAAGTGTATTTCCCAAAATGTCCTTAAATGTATTCTGGTGGTACAACAAAGTCAAAATATCAATCATCAATATCATCATATTTCATGATATTTTTTGTAGATATTCCTGATATGTGTCTATACAGTCACTGTATGCAGTATGTTCTTAAAGACCCACTCCAGTCACATTTTAAGGCATATATAAATTCCTGTTATGAAAAACCTATTGTGCGACATGTTTCTTTCCAAAAGGGGTTCTTTGCAAAAACCCCTGAAAAAGACATGGAAAGAGGTCTGGTCTGTCTCCCTCACTGTGAAGTCCAGGATCTGTGAATATCCATTATATTCAAATGCACCTGCTTATTCTTGGTGACATGAGACGGCAAACATTGCAGGCAAATACAAGTTGTTTTTTGAGCATTTGGTTAGCCTAGTAACTGTGTATAAAAAGCTGATACTTTTAACATTAAGTAAAATCTCCACTTTGCCTTTTTGCAGTTCATGGCTCTGTGCTCTCTTTGGCATCCAATGCATCATCCAATTATTCCTCGGTGAGTGTATGTATGCCATTTACTGTATGTACTATTTACTATATATAAAAAGTGTTAAAGAATTAATGCCTTGTGCCTTAAGTTTACATGAGCTGTTATCTTAAAAAAATTTGCTAATTTAGCAAAGCTTGTACAGCAACAAATGTTATATTATGTATCCAATTCTGATTTGCCTTTACATGCATTATTTTAAAGTGTAATTAATATAACCCCGCTCTAGTTCTTATGCATGCAATAGGTATTTAATACCTATTCCAAATTTGTACTTCACTGTTATTACTATAAAACTTCAGAAATGTCCCTTTTACTTTAGATGAGTAGTTTCCATTAGTGCCCCTGAAGTTAATTCCCCATCCTATTTGTTTTCACCATGGCTTCTTAAGAATGAGGAGAGGATACAAGGGGAGGTAAGGCCAACTTACCAGAACATTGTGTCATTGTGTGGTGTTATCAGTGAAGTGACCTCTTTATCTCCAGGGCCCATAACTCAGTTCATTTTGTTTGACTTCTAATATTATTCACCCTCAGCACCATCTTCATTTTCAAAGGCCTCATAAAATTCACTGTCACACGATGATTATAACATATTAATGTGGTTTGTGAATCATTTCAGTTTCCGTCATGGAGTAATACTTTTCATATTTGTTTTTGTTCTTTTCTTTTCATTCTTTGAGTTAACCCAGTGAAACAACATATCTAACACATTCTGTATAATCAAAACTTGTATTAACTTGTCGAGCACATCTTTACTGTTTAGTAAAATGTTTATATTGCTCTGACTCACTGTACAATTTGTCTGCAGCAAATCCGCAAATTGAGGAGAGAGCTGGAGTCCTCTCAGGAAAAGGTTGCCAACTTGACTATGCAGCTTTCTGCTAACGTATGTATGATGTTTTTATATATTCCATTATGGTCTCTTGTCATAAGCTAATTTGTCAATGACATGGGTGAATGACAAATCTTTTATCAGAATATTATCATTTCAGATGTAAACTAAACACTTTTTAATGGATTGTGCTTTAATAACACTACTTACTGGAAATAGAAACCCCATTTAGGAGGTGTGTTTAGTATGTGTCCTGCATGAAACTGTTTTTCTTGCCCTTGCTTACCTAACAGAATGAGGATCACATTAGTTTGGGATCTACACAATGATGCATACCTCTCTTGTTTACTCTATATGTTCAGGGAATAAGAGCAACTTGTCACAGAATAGTCAGGACCACCTTAGTTAATCCTCGTGTGTCATGACAAATGTGCCATATTTCCAGTACTTTTGCTGCCACTCAAATCTGTCCATTTCTTCTAAAAACCTCCAGCCCTGTTATCTTGATGGACATCTATTTAAACTTAATCCTTTAAAGCTCACTTTTAACTCTGTTTGATCAGCTTGACCTAATAAATGTCCTGCTCCTGCCTCTCCTGACTATCTCACTGTGCAGCTTGTGATGCTTGAGCCTGGCAGTTTAATAACTTTTAACTAAACATTACATAACAGATCCTAGGGCTGGGCGGTTTAACAGTATACCTTTTTATACAGATATATTTTTACACGCGGTATAGAATTTTCTAATACCACTTATACCGTGCTCGCGTTTAGATCTTTCTAACAGAGAGCAGAGTCTCTTATCAGGCTGTCTCCGTCTCTCACTCACTCACACACAAACAGACCTAGACCCGCCCCCTCTCCCACTGCGCATGCGGCCAGACGGTGGTGTACTCCCATTCAAATCAGCAGCGTAGAAGGACGCAGGCTTCAGTCGCTATTAATGAAAACTATGACCTGGTTGGTAAAAAGAAAACCAGCGGTTCAGTAGTGGTTCAGATTTCCTGCAGAAAAACATACTGTAGGGTTTGTCACAAAGAACTTACATCCAAATGTGAAAGCACGTCAAAGCTTTATCTCGTTTACAAACTCAGGTCTGAAGAGTGAGTTAAACTTCAGTCTGACCCTAACCCTAACCTGCACAGCTGCCTGACTGAGTTTACCTGTGTGTCTGTCCTTCAAAAAAAGAAATGCCAAGTGGAGCTAGATAACAAACACAGTAAGCTACGATATCGCTAAAACATGGTCCTCACAGTGAAGACGGCAAAGATGGTTTTAAAAAGCTGCTAAAGCTGGATCGGTACCAGTTACAGTCACCAGTAGTTTGCAGGACAGGTGCTGTCAGAAATGTTCACAAATGTATGGAAGATTCTTAGTGACCGACTCACTAATGAAAGATTTCTGTCTGACAACAGACATATGGTCAAGTCAGACGCGTGAGTGTTAAATGACCATTAACATTATATAATCAACATTATAAACGGCATCTTCAAACGAGCTATTTCCTTCAGTATCAGGCAATTTATTTTATTTTTATTTACATCATAGTGATTTTCTTTACTTCAGTCATTATTTGAAAACAAGAAAAACATGTCTCAGTTATATCTTTTAATTGCATCTGAACGTTTTGTACAACATCCATACCGGCATATAAAAGGTATATTGGGACAGAGCCAAAATATACTGGGATATGAATTTTTGTCCATATCGCCCAGCCCTAACAGATCCTAATGTAAAATAATTAACATGAACTGCTTTCTGCTATTCACTCTTTTATTCACTAACCAGTGTGTTTTGAACATATTAAGTGACTGTATGAAGTCTATCTATGTGGGTTTTGTGTATTTTTTTATAAGACCTTTTAGCCCCCCCCTAATGCTACTATGCCCTCTCTTTTACACTCTTGACTTTATTGACTGCTGGACTTGCTGCTGCCCCCTGCCTGCCTCCCACTGACCTGCCCCACTGGATGCTGGGTATAGCAGCTAGGCCAGGTTTGTTGGTTGCCTCCAGAGCACTCTGTCCCTTCCGCATGAATCTGGACATCAAGCTAATGAGTTGCTGTCTCATCTCTGTGGGCTTGTGGTGTGGCACAATCCAACTAAACCTTTCAGCTAAATCATGCTGACTAGGGCTGCAATTACTGTATATATGAGTGTATATTTGTTATTTTTTAAAATCCATTGATTAGTTAATGTTTTTGGTCCGCAGAATGTCAGGATGCAGTTGTTTGTTGCAGTTTGTTGTATTTAAACAGCTGTATGATAATGTAATCCATAGTTTTTAGAAGCTTTTAAATTGTTAAAAACACTCCATTGTCGGCAGCAGACATAACGTTTACAAGGTTTGTCTTGGGGTGCCACACTGCTTCCCTCCCTCACCAACATTTCTGTAATGTCTACTTTCATCTGTGACATCATCTACAGCTGTCCACTACTCCATCCCCTTCCTCTTCTCCCAGCAGATGGAGAAAACAATTTGCTTAATGTGTTGTGAGCTTTTCAGACTGCA
Organism: Ctenopoma kingsleyae; assembly: GCA_032353495.1. Taxonomy (NCBI): domain Eukaryota; kingdom Metazoa; phylum Chordata; class Actinopteri; order Anabantiformes; family Anabantidae; genus Ctenopoma; species Ctenopoma kingsleyae. The sequence goes on from JAUBNQ010000023.1 coordinate 20,112,762, forward strand.
GACCGATTCGATTCAGCTGGTGACTCATTCAGCTGCTGTCTCAACACCCTATTCACTCCGTCTCCTTCCGCTGTGTCTTTTCTTAAAGGCTAATCTGGTAGCAGCATTTGAACAGAGTTTGGCACTAATGACGGCACGCCTGCAGACCCTGTCGGTCTCCTCAGATCAAAAGGTATCTGGGTTATATCACAATGCTAATGAATGTTATACCACGTGTGAGATCTGTGATAGTTTTTATTTATTTATGGAATAACACAAGTGAAGACACATGTCCACAACACTAAAAAGCTAACGCTCAACAGACCTTTATATACACACTGAAAGGCAAAGTTTTTATTTAATTTTATTCCAAACAGTTGTGTTAGTGCTCCATAGTGTACTGTATAAATACAAGATAACAGGATAGAAGTCTGATTATTGTCCAAATGCTTTGCTGTATGTTAGATCTTTTCTGTGATAAAGAACCTTACAGATGACATGACTGTTCTGGCAATGAGATGTGGGTCAAAGGTTTACACAGGGGGATCCCCATGTTATCAGTCACTCACCACAGGCTATCAGCCTTGTTGAAAACAGACATTCTACAAACCTCAGCTCAGAAGAAGCTTAGTCCGGTAACCTGTAAGCTAACATTTACACATATTGACGTTTCTCTCTTCAGGACTCTGAGCTCACCGAGCTGAAGGATACCATTGAAGTTCTGAAGACCAAAAATACAGAGGCCCAGGAAATCATTCAGGGGGCGCTCAGTAATCCTGACATCACACCTAAAGGTAGAGAACATGATGCGTTTCTATAGTGTGGTTAGGACTCTCTTCCTTCACAATATACAGCTATCTTTTCTTTTCTCTTGTCATTTAGAGCTGTTGATCAATCGTCAGAACTCCTCAGAAAGCATCTCTAGCCTCACCAGCAACACTAGTCACTCAAGTATGGGTAGCCTCAAGGAGCAGGAGGCCAAGAAGAAGAAGAAGAAGAGCTGGGTGAGGACATTGTAACATGGGTTAGAAGTGAATGAAAGTTTTGAATTGTATAATTGAGATTGTGAGCGTTATCTGATCAGTGTCAAATTCATCAAACTTTGAGCAAATGTAATATTCTTGTCTTGATTACCACTTAATTCAACTATCAACAGTTCAATTTACATTATACAGTCTACTGTTCGTATTTCAGTCAACCCCACTTCTAGTTTATGGCCCTGCATGTGTGTGATTCTCCTCCTGTCTTGTTCCAAATCTGTTATTAAGTATGGCTCTGGTCTCTTCCTCATGCTGGCCTGCTTTTTATTTTAGGTCTTTGAGGTGAGTGATGTTGCTACAGTAAATTAAGCCCACTTAAACCCCCTCCCTTTCTCCAGCCTGCAAGCACTTATGAGTCATACTAGTGAAATGTTTGGAAACTTTCTGTCATCCATGTGTTTTTAAACTTCATGCACCAAATCACATTACCATGATCTGATAATATTAAATTGTAAAATTAAACTACACAATGACGATACTTGTGTAATCTGCATGCCATTCACTTGTGATCTGTTTTACTTTAAACATCAAATGGTTCAGTGAAAATGCATGTTACCGTTCAGCTGTATTCAGATGGTTTTTAGACACTGAATTTTTGTAGTCATTACCATTTCAATCACATCTATGATGCTATGATCATTGCAAATTCTAATTCTGTGTACATCTAAATTTGCCTACTGTTGCTATTGTATATGTGTATCTCAGTGAGTGTAAAAGAACACAAAATATTGCATACCACATGTTTACCACGTTTACCACATGAGTTGAAAGTGAGTGTGAACTGGGGGGAAACAATTAGCCTAACATGCATATATTTGGTAGGTGGAAGCCAGAGTACTCGGGAGTATATTTCACACATATTTATTGTTTTAGATTGAATCTAATATTTATCTAATTTCTTCTCTGAACAGTTGCGCAGCTCCTTCAACAAAGCCTTCAGTAAGAAGGGTTCCAAGCCGTCAGGGCCATATGCTGACATTGAGGAGATTTCCACCCCGGAGTCCTCTGCACCTTCTTCCCCCAAAGTCCACCATGATGGGGATAACCCTCCATCATCAATTAAATCTTCAGCCTCTGCATCATCATCTGGGTAAACCTTTCCCTAGAATGATCTTTTACTGACCGCAGTAATTTACAGTAGAATCATATTATATATATAAAAAATGAGATATTAACAATAGATGTGAAAGTATTTTACAGACCTATTTCTTTTTATGTTTCATTTTTCCAAGTGGAACCTTGGATTGCGAGTAACTTGGGCTACGAGTGTTTTGCAAGACGAGCAAGAATTTTTAATAAATTTTAACTTGATGAACGAGTGATGTCTCGCAATACGAGCAGTATGTATGTGCTTTGTCTACCGAGCCTCATGTGATCACAGCTTTTCTCTGCAGCGTAATAGATGAATGAGACTCACTTATACTGTCTCCTCGTTCCACCGTAATCTGGGTTGTTTCACTAAAGTTTGTCTGTAGCTTCCAGCTATATGTAGAATTATCTCCTGTCAATTTGTAGATGTCGCCCAGTAAAAGGATCCATATAAAACGTCTCCACGGTGAAAACGCCTGTGCGCATTTCTGAGGTTGTCGCAACATCGGTAACATCGGTCAGAACAGTAAATGATATTGTTCGCTGTCCTCACGTGCTGCGTGAGGGATGTCGGCATATTTACATTTGCACAATAACTGCGGCAAAAGTACAGAAACAGGTTTCATTAATAAGAGAAGCAGTGAAAGTGCGCTGGCCGAACATTTCAGTCCAGAAAGTGAATGTTGGTTTGATTGGTTTTACTTTATATTTTTTGTATTAATTAACATTTTTATACGAATATTTTTGCGTTGTGAAACGAATCATCTGAGTTTCCATTATTTCTTAGGGAGAAATTTGCTTTGATATACGAGTGTTTTGGATTATGAGGACACTTGCGGAACGAATTATGCTCGCAATCCAAGGTTCCACTGTATATATCATTAAAAGTAAGATAATAGTTCTAGCATAGGTGTGTTCATAATGGTTCTAATTTAACATTTGAAAATTAGGTTCTGTGCTGTCAGTCTACTAATCCTTGGTATTTATTTCATCTTATATGAACTCTTTCTTTAACTTTTTAGACTCTGTGAAGGAGGTGAGGTGATGGATGATAAGGTTGTAACAGAATTACGTACAGAGCTGTGGGAGAAAGAGCGTAAACTGACAGACATACGCCTGGAGGCTCTAAGCACTGCCCATCAGCTGGAGAACCTGCAGGAAGCCATGAACAGCATGCAGGCATGTGATATATTTTCCATTTCAGTTGAATATTGTGTAACATCTACGTTGTTTAAATGTTTGGAGATCGTTAAGAAAAAAATGGTTTCTGACTTTAAGACCCCCTCCACTTAAAAGTGTGTTTTTCTTATTTTTATATGCCCTAAATTTTCTGACATCTACCCTACTGGGTGGTGTATGTGCAGAGTTTTCCAGTGACAGTGTTTTCAAAATGTCCCCAAGAAGACGAGATTATCTACATCACAAGATCAAACCAATCACAGGTCAGAGCTCGGTGCTGCCTGCTGAAACCTGATACCTGGAACCACTGACCTGAAGTCAGCCAGGACAGACTTTTCAGTGACAGGACCATTCGCCAAATTTTCGTCAGCTGACAGAAAATGTGCCAGAGTGCGCAGTTTTTGGATGTAAAGAACCTGGAGTTTTTTTCCACTATTTACCAAAAGATTACATCTTGTGGCAGGAATGGCTAGAAATTATTTGCTGATATTGTGGTTATACACAAGGATGCTGAGCTACTCATGCAAAAGTCACAGGGTTTTGCTAAGAGACTTATTTTGTGACACCTACAGCCAGCAGGAGTCAGCATCTAAGTATTTTATATGTATCCAAAGTAAAAATCTGTTGCGTTATATATCGCTTGAATCAGTGTCCACTTGCTAAAATCAACCATTTTAATGAACTTTTTCGTGAAAAGAAAACTGTCAGACAATATGTTTTTCACAGCAGAGTATTAATATATGCCTTAAAATGTGAGTGGAGAGGGTCT
>JAUBNQ010000023.1:20144755-20155500 GCA_032353495.1 Ctenopoma kingsleyae
TTTTTTTTTTATTTGCAGTTTAGTTTATTATTCCACTTTTAAGCCGTTATGGGTTTACTCATGTGATCAAGCCCTCATCCTTCACTTAGGAGGCCGACACAGATGTATCACCAACACAGTTAGAATTAAAGGTTGCTCTCAAGGCGCAATAGGTCTTCATCTTCATCATCATCCCCACTCAACACACTACATAAAACATACACTGTGACCTTGTTGTTGGACTGCTACTTCCAAGATATCCAAGGAAACTAATGTACAAAGCCAAATACGACCATATGGTGCTTTCTGTTTACTGTGGTCTACGCTGCAGCAATGACTGGTCAAAACAAAACCAGTGCCTGAAGAGTCTATGTGTATAAAAGATATGTAGCAAAATAAAGAAGGTTAAGAGTCTGGAGAGAGTAGTATAACAGAAGTAAAAGAAAAGAGGAAGCAATGAGGAAAGGGAAGAGACAAAGTATGGCAGGAAATGGAGGAAGAGTGTGAGCGACTGACAAACTGTTGGACAAACTGTCTTCTAGCTTCGTGTTTCTCCGTTACACCCCTGCATTGCAGCACTCCCTGCAGGAGCTGAGAGGGTGCAGTCTTTTCCACATCCTCTCTGCTGCCTCAGAGAAGACAAATCATCTTGACCAAAATGTCCTGGCACAACTCAGCACCAGCACACACTGGTACCAGCTGTCCTCTGCATATGCTCATTATCTGGGACTTTGATAGTGGATGTGTTGGTCTTATAGACGTCCCAGAGCAGCAGGCCTGACTCATTTTTAGTGGAGAGGATGACTAGTAGGAAGGGAGGTTTACTCATTCACAGATGCACTGGGGGAGTGAGAGACAGGGATGAGCTGGAGCATCCCACAATGCACTGGGGTATAAGTGAACCAATTCTGTGCCGTTGATGCTGCAGCTGCGTTGTGACCTCGCAGTAAACTCTGTTCTGACCAAAGCTGCTGAATCAAGGAGGATGGTAGTGATTTATCAAACCAGGTCAGGCACTGTACATGAACATATCCAGAGGACGTTTTCAGAAATATGTAATATTACATTAACAATGAATGAAACTTTACAGTTAACAGTTAACAATTAAAAAATGTAATTAATAATCTGGTTATCTGGATTGTACTCTTTTGATCTAGGGATAGATAATTAATTTCATAAATAAATATATGATTGTTATTTGTGTGAATGAAACACGTAATAGGTTGTAAACACAGAAATGCCATTTAGTCTGAGCAACACCATCATGTTTCTGGTCACCTGATGAGTGTGAACCTCTCTTTTCTCTCTGTTTTCGATGTCTGCCAACTCCTGAGCAAAATATTCTTTTCCTTACCTGCTAAATGTTCTGCTGTGTTTCCCTAGGAGTCAGTAACAACCTGTTTGTCATTTGTTGTGGAGCAGGTGCAGTGGGTCAAAGAGTTTTTTGACTGTAAACGGCTGCCTGCTGTGGCTGAAAATGACAGCAGCACGACTGAAGCGATAGTACAGTTGTAAAGTCAAGGGAACCTGCACATTCAGGTGAAAACTCTCTGTTGAGCAACCCCATTAAAGGATTAGGGTCTAAAAACGTTTTTTCTATAAGGCTAAATACAAATCTCAAGCCTATGTACCTTTTACAGTTTAAGCTATGATAAAGTGAATCTGAACCACAGGAGAATATAGTTATATAACCATATACGTACTGTGCGCTACAGTATAATATAAAGTCTGAAATAGTCTGTGGTACTGTACACTGCAGACAAAAGGTCCTGAAGGGCCAGTCCTGAGACTCACCAGAGGGTTTTCGTCTGGCATCCTTTCTGCTTGCCATCTGTCTGAATGCATGCAGATTATTTATGGCAAATGGTTTAATGTCTCTGTATTCATTTTGGCAATAAAAGGCTTACTCATTTTTTGTAAATCAGTCATAATTCATCCATTGAGCCATTTTCTACCAAGCAATATAAAATTAAATTTGACTTAGAAAAATGAGTTTCATATCCCACATGTTAAATTAAAAGAAGGCTGCTTGGTTTGGCTCTCTGCCATTAATATTTTCTCGATTTTTCCTATTTGTACTTTTTCACAGTGAAGGTAGAGTTTACTGCTACATGTTCTTTTGAATAAATTAAGATGCTGCTGTTGCCAACTTGGCTTTTCTGACAATGGAGATTTACAGTGATTGCTGCTGAATACGTAATATAAATTGTCCCCATATAATTACTGAAGGAACTTTCCACTCAGACAGCGTCTGGAAGTGTGTTCTTTAAATTTACCAGGCCTGGGACAGGGTGTGGAAATTACAAATCTATATATTAAAAGAAATGTTGGCAGTAGGAATTGCACATACACATATTAACTTTCTTGTAATAGCTTAGTGCATTGTTGCTATATGTCTGTACAGTATGAAACTACAGCAGACAGCTTAGCTTAGAAAGGTGGTTGGAAGTAGAAGCTCTGTCCCAGGCTTGTGTGCGTAATAGATACAAAAAAACAAAGAATGAAAATGTCAAGTTGCAGTTTTATAGAGCTGTATTGCCAAAGTTACAGTAGCACATGTATAGGTTGAACAAATAAGTTGTTATGTTGAGCAGAATGAGCCATTTCCTGGCTCCAGTTTCATGGTGAATAGATATTAAGGTGTCATCTAATCAGACTCTGCTATGAAGTGTTTTTCACAAAATGTTGAACAAGATTTAAATCAGTTTAAATGTTAAAAGTATAATGGAAGCAAATCCCATCTCTCAGTACTCAGAAGACAGTATTCAGTGTCTTTAAGCATCTCCCTCCTGAAACTGTGATTTGCTGCTTCAGTTAAGGCCACGTTTATTCTCATGACGCACCCTCACGGCCACCTTCCTCTATCACTGAGTAGTGTCCTGCACTTTCACTAATGCTAAATGCATTTCAGAGGATTAAAAGACATTTGGGGAAAACACTGAAGAAAACACCGCTGGTAGTGGGGAAAATAAAAGCTCTGTGATGCTGCAATTTTGTGTAAGTTCCCTGCCCCCTGCTGGGAGAAGCAGTTCATTACACTGTAACGTGACGAGAAAGGAGCTACCTCACACCAGCTCCTGACAGCTGCTCGCTGAACATGAGTATACAGAAAGGTATTTCCCCAGTGAGTTAGGAGGGAAAGAGGGTTTCAGGAGAGAGCCAAGGACTGAATGCTGGTATTGTAAAAGGTTCAAATATGTACAGAAGTAACTACATGAGGGATGTTTTGACGCATTTGGTGATCTCAAACCAGTATATCATGCAGGATGGGTGCAAGGCTTTAAATAGGATTTTCATGTCCAAGCCTAGCATGCACATGCTCTGTGTTTTCATTCATTTGCTGGAGTTAACAGTAATATACACTGAGCTGCATTTTGACCGAAGATTCTTTGCAGTCTACTCGCCTCCATCACTTGAGGGAGACAAAGGCAGACAAGTTGACCCAGTCATTCTTGTTCTTGGTTTCAATTGTTTATTCGAATGGGTTTAACAAGCAAAGATCCCTCTGGGAGATTGTATCACACTTCTGAGATCAATTGCTGGGATCCAATTAATTGTATGAGGTCAGTGTGAAACATTCATGGAGCTTATGTGGTAAAGTCAGCCATTCTTCTACCTGGCTGGGATGCATCTCTGATCCGTGCAAACCGTGGCTTTATTCAAACAGCTCCATCACCCCAGTGGTTGTGCATATTGATCTTTTACAACTGCCCTCCAACACTAGACCAAAGAGTGGCATGCTGCAATCAGCTGTGTGCACAGCATCACAAATGAGCTTAGGGGAGAGAAAGAGAAATGGAGAGAAAGAGGTAAAGAGGCTGCGTGCATGAGTACATTGAGGGAGACACAGAGAGGGAGTAGGGAGGTGTGTGATGGGGGTGATGGTGTGCATTGGAAGAGGAGGGGGAGGAGGAGGAAGGGTGTAGTGCTGCAGTGGAGAGAAGTGAGAGGAGACTGCAGTCTCCGCTTATGGGAGACATCAGACTATGTTACCATATCTCTGAGAAACTGTGACACAAACAGTGACTGATATTGGATGGGCCACCTTCTGAAGGGGAACACTGCATCTGACTGGTGAGTTTTTTTTTAATGGAAATCTTTCGAATTAATGTGCAGTTATGTGACATGAATATAAGCAACATATACCACTAGAACATGGCTATCTTAGAGGATCTCCTCTGCATTTTCTAACTAAGTCAGCGATAATAAACTATTATAGCGTGACTTCTCTGTATTCTGTGTACCTATACATCCCCGTGAATCAGGATGTGTCAGAGCTTATTTTTTTGTTGTGGTTGAGTGATCTCAGCCAGTGATGAGCTGCAGAAATCAAAGGCAGATAAGGTCTGAGTGCTAATGGCACAGAGGTGAACACTAGGCTAAAACATGAAGGAGTGGATTCATGTGCCATCCTCGTTAGTACTCATCTGAATACCAACACAAAGCATTTGATAAGTTATGGAAGTAGTAGGACTGAGTTATTGCTGTGATCTCAAAATTTTGATTTAAAAAAAATTATTATTGCATCTGTTCAGTCAGAAGAAATTACATGTGGTCATTTCTTGTGCAGATATAACATGAGCTGTAATGTTGTCGTGAGGGACTAAAACTTTAATCATAATCATCATACATCACAGCTAAGTGGTAACAGTTGGCATTCTTATCGTGCCACCACCCACCACTCAGGCAGTGACTTGAGACTGGCTGTGAGCCAGTTGGTTATTTGATTGGCTGGTCACCTTGGCTATAGGCAGGTTGTGGGCAATTCTGGATAGCTGATAGACACTATCAGGATTGCTTAGCAACAATGATCTGCTGGGCCACAGCACACAGGCCTCTACTGTATTGTATGTGGTTGTCATGCATTTGAGCACAAATCTCACGGACTGAGATGAGAAAAATGATTCAGAAAAAGTTCACACTGAAATACACATGTAGGAATGAAATACTTATTGATTTGTGGCCTGTGAGTGAATGAAGATGAGGTTACATCATGATCGTGTTTGCCTGACACTGACAGGGAATTCTGAAGTCTGCCGGTTCACTTTCATGAAATGGTACAGAAATCCTCACATTCACCGTGGACTCACTAAAAGAAAATACATCTACAGCAGAAGATTAACTGTCTATTACTGTAATTTGACACATAAACTTGTTTGTTTGCATCAGTGAAACCCAACACTCAGTTGTTATCCTCGCTAATTTAAACCCTGGATATAAACTGTCTGTCTTTTAAACTGAGACAGATCATTTTCTTTTAGTGCTTTTAGAGAGAGATAAAACAAAAATCCTCTAGATAGCCCTGAACGTCTGAGTGCTGTAATGATACACACACATACTCCCACATATACACACTCAGGCACATGCACATAATTTGTTTTATCTTCTATTCCTTCTGAGGGGTATTTGTTTTTATTGTTTCATCTTCTCTGCTTTTTAGGTTATAACCCTATCGCTACATAGTCCTTTCTTAACGACCATAACACTGGTATGAAGCTACTGAAGAATAAATGCTCATCAAATGCTCTCTCTGCTTTCTTGCAAAGGCATTCATTTGAATTCTTCACCGTGAAGCTAAAATAAATAATTATGGACACGCTACAGACGCAGAATAAGTGAACAAGGTTGTGATGTTGCCAGTTATTCTTCAGTGTTATGTACCACTAGATGAAAAAAGGTATAAAGGCTGCATCCAAAATCAGTACTGAAAATAATACCAGTCACACCAGCATTTCACAGAAATGGATCATACTGCAGTAAAACTATGCTTACTGATAAAATTTAAACCACTAATCTGTGCTCCCACTAACCTCATTCCTGCCTGCTTTTAGTAATCAAATAAATAACAAACAAAAGAAGGAATAATTGTCATACATTGATTATACTTTAATCTGAAGTAAACTTAAGATACAGTTGTCCAATTATATGGAGCATTTTCTTTTCCACTGTGTGACAAAAAACAGGAAGCCTCATTTAAACCAGAGCATCAATACCTAGACACAACTAGTTTGCTGGTGTTACTCATGGAAAGAGCAGACTGAGAATAAATAATATAATGTTCACTTGAGGCTGGGAGGTAAATTGATATTGTCAGCTGTTAGTGGTGGATTTAATTTTAAAAGGACAGAGACAATGGTTCATTGTGTGGAGACATTTTTATTAGTCCATAAGTGGTGAGAAGGATTTACTGTAGGTGGCCACCTTACGATTGAATTCTATCATTAGAGTTTAGTTTATTCCACTTTGGGAGAGAAAATAATGACATTTTCCACTAATGAAAATAAAAAGCTTTTCTATTAAATTACAAAAAAATGCAAACTTAAAAATTATTACTGTATGTTGTTACCTAAAAATGATTTGTCCTAACATTTCAGTCTAAAATCACATCACTGATTGATTCATTCATTCATTAAAATTGTAGCAGAGTCATTTTCTTGCAATCAAGTTATTAATTAATCAGCTTCAGTCTCTGTTATGGTTCAAGTATTCAAATTTCAAACAAACAGAAATACTGACTCATGATAACTATTAACATGAAATCCATTCAAGCAATTTTCATGCATACCATCAGTGTTTCATTCACAGAGTCTGTATCAACGTGTTCTCGTTTACAGCCACAAAGAGGCTGCCTTCCTGCCTTCAAATTTTGCAGGCGTGAAAATAGGATTAAAACTTTAACAGAGACATAAGCCTGTTCACAGAAACGGAAAGAACACGTTAACTCCACTCTCAAAGAGATGGGTTCTGATATTTCTGGACAGAGGTAGGCTTGCAGTTCCCCCCTGTTTCCAGTCTTCATGTTAGGCTCTTTACCAGGAGACAGAGATGATACTGTCGAAGCATCTATCTTCTCTATGACTGAGTTTCAGGGAGAACCCGTTTCATTCTTTTATGATGCAGGTCCCTCTTTGGTTTTCCTTCAGTTCTGACAGATCATTGTGTTCAGGGCGGGGAGGATAATCACCTCAGTTTCTGCTCGTTCTTCACACGGACACTAAACGTTCACATCATCAGCATAATAGATTTTTAGCCTCAACTTTTATGGCTTTTATATCCTATGAGATTTCTCAGTTGGGCATTTGTTCTCATTCTTGCAACTGATTTCTGTTTAATTTGTCACTAGCAATGCACATACTTGATTGTGATGATGCACAGATAATCTGTTCCAAATCCCTTCATCTTTCACAGTCCTGAGTAGCTTTATTGCAGCTATTGATCTTACTATCTCTCAAACAAATGTATCTGCTTTAGTCCCCTATAAAGTAGATACTGTATTAAGAAGAGAAGAATTAAGAATGAACGTATCACCGTGTGTTTTTAGACTTTCCAGAGCTTTAGATCATGCATCAACAGTTGTTAACTTCTATCTAAACAGAATTCCTTTGCCTAATGATTCTACCTGCCATTGTATTCAACATATGATCCCTGAGGTCACTGGTGTCACTGCAGTTGTTTATTATTGTTCCTCCTCCCTCCTGTGTGTCTCAGGGACGCTGCACCTAGTCTTTGACAATGAAGTTCAATTTGTTCAGAAGGCCACAGGCTGTGGCGGCCGCCGAGCCCACCGGTGCCACCACCGTGACCATGGCTCCCACTCCAGCTGTCGTCTCCACCTCTGTGCCAGACACTTCCGGCTCCAACAACACAGAGATCAACAAGAATGACATGTTTGAAGAAATCAAAAGCAAATTCTTGAATGAAATTGATAAAATCCCCTGTAAGTAGTCCTATACGCTGTCCCAATTCCTGCTGAGATTCAAAATGCTCTGTACTTCACATAAACTTACAGTTCAGTTTCAATTATCACTGTGTTGTTCTGAAACTGACAGTGCCTCCGTGGGCTCTGATCGCCATCGCTGTGGTGGCCGCACTGCTCATCCTCACCTGCTGCTTCTGCATAATCAAAAAGTGTTGCTGCAAAAAGAAGAAGAACAAGAAAGGGAAGAAGGGCAAGGATGGCTTCAACATGAAGAACATGCAAGGTGGCGAGGTATGATGCCATATGCTTCCTGCGCTGTAAACTCTGGAAGACAGGGTGTTTTGGGTGATGTCTCGCTTATGTTCTTCCAATACATTAAGTTCAATTATTTATTCGTATTTTATTAATATTTATAACAAATCCTGCTGACTATGGTAAATATGTCTTTAGCTAACCTAATTAAATCTTTTGCCAGCAGCTCTTTTAGCCCAGGCTGTAGAGGACAGAAGGAGAGCTCTCTTCTTCCCCTCCATTTATTTATTTATGTTGTTGTGGTCATTTAAATGTGTGACATATTCCCATTGTGGGCTTTGGTGAAAAATGACACACTTTGTTAAGAGCTGGCAAAGAATAATGAGTGCCATGAGTTGGAAAGTTTCTTTTGACAGGTCCTAAACACAAAAAGCTGCATTTTATAACTAAAGATAATGGATGAAGGCTTGCAGAAATGCTTGGATGCAAAAGTACATTAAATCAGACGCAAAATTTTAGAAAAGCTAGTGATTAATTTGAGAACTAATCGTCTGACATCACCATAGATTGTCCTGCACTCCAGTGACAGTTAATTAAAGCAATCAATTACTGTCCACACTGTGAATTTATGTGTGTCATTTCTCAGCATAATTGCGGTGGTGGTGGTGGCGTCGACTGCCTCTCTTTTTGTAGTGTGTTTGGTGTCTTGTGAGTTGAATATCTTCCTCTCTCTGCTCTCCTCCTTTTCTTCCCGCTTTGTGTCTGTCTTGTGTGTGCCTCGTGTTTCTTGACTGTGGTGGACTCCCGCTCTACGGTAGGTGGATAGCTCATGTTGATGCTCTCTGGCCCTCAGGGGTGGAGGGGGGTTTAATGGAATGAAAGTCGTAGCTTCCTTTGCTTTTTTCTTTTTAGTCTCCCCCAATTTTTGTTTATTTTTGTTATGACAGCTTGAGAATGTAATAATGGAAAGCTATGATGTGCTCCATAAACCCCCGAGAGGAAAGTCTAACCATCTAACACATTGTTCCTGAGACAATGTAACTGTAACTCTATATGGAAAGTATTGGACGACGAGATGACGTGCAAGACACTTTTAACACTATAAATCTATGCATGTGATAAAGGGCATGGTTGGTTGTTTGGGAGACATGGAAGCGGTGATGATAAAACTGCATGACAAGCCAGATACTTGCAAATCTGTCCTGTTCATTGTAATACTCAAGGAAGAATGTGGCAACACTGAATGGCCTGAAAAAGAGCAACAAAAGTCACTTTGGCAATGAAGCTGCAGTAATAATGCTGAATTAATGGGACCTTATATTATTCAAATAGCTGGCTGTGCCCTTTAATCCTGAACCATTTACTGTAATAACAGAGATGCATTTTTGGTGACATATAAATTTAGAGTTGAAGGCATGCAGGTTAAAAAAAAAAAGGGTTTTAGATTTGAAAGTTAGGTGTGTAGGTTTAATGCATTTTCAGTCCAGTAGGTTACTTGAAAGCCATCTCCTTGCCCTGAATATTATGTCTTATTTGCCTTTTATCATTTAATATGCATTGGCATTTGCTGTTGTGAGCTACTTCCTTAGGGGTCTTATTTATAAAGATTAATCTCCCTGTTCATTTGGTAAAATGAGCCTCTAGATAAACAAGTGAACTATGTACTATATATATATATATATATATATATAACTAATTTCACTGGAATTTTATTGCAATTACTACCCCTCTTAGTGGAACTAGCATGCAATGCCTCCACTGACACTGGCTGTCACTGTACTGCACAAGCATGTGAGAGGAATTGCCCAATGATCCAGAAAGACTGAAGACGAGATGTGCAGAATGTTTAAGCAGTATAAACATGTATTCATGTGTTACCAGTAGAGATTTCTCTGCTTGCTAATGATAAATGAGTGGTTATTATCATCAGATGCTGTGCAGGTAAGCCGTAATCAAAACATGTATCTCCCATGTAAAAAAAAACCTCCTGGAGCTCCAGTGTCTGTGGCATGCTGGCTGTTATGGGGAGCCCTGTATTCTGATCCCCGATCCCCTGACTTATAACACAGTGTCTTCTTTTGTTTCCTTCACCCCACAGAAACAACAGGAGGATGATGATGATGATGAGGGAGAGACAGGGCTGACAGAGGAGGAGAAGGAGGAAGAGGAGAAAGAACAAGAGAAACTGGGGAAGCTGCAATACTCCATAGATTATGACTTTGAGAATACAAAGGTCTGTGGCTGAATATAATGAGCAATTTTTCGAGTGTAAAATCTGATTTTAACACGAGTTAGATATAAAGCTACTGTCATGTCTGCCAGTTAGTTTAGCAAAAGACAGACAGGAAACAAGGTAACATAAAATGCCTACCAGCACCTGTATAGCTCATAGTAACATTACTGTACTCAGACTGAAGTTACAGTCCGTATTAAACTCGAAGTGTGCTGGAGGCAGATTGTGTTTTTAAGTTTATGTGTAGATAACCAGCTGCTGGATGTAGCCTTCTATTTAACAGAGAGAGACAAGAGCGGTATTAATCTTCTCATCTACCTCTCAGAAACAAAGCAAACAAGAGCAATTCCCAAAATGTCAAACTATTCATTCAAGACCTAATTATTGCAAATGTAAAGTCAGCTGCTTTATAAAACCTTAGGAGAGCAAAGGAATGATCCTCATCACAAAACACATTGAAGAAACTAAAGAGATTAAACCAAACTGTTTTACAACAATTCAGGTTTAGGGAAAAGAAGAGTACATTTGTCATCATTACTGTAATGCTCTTAGCAACATATGGGCACGGTGTTTGTACTGTGA
>JAUBNQ010000023.1:20178214-20189985 GCA_032353495.1 Ctenopoma kingsleyae
GAAACATTTTGTGTGACAAACATGCAAAAGAATAAGAAATCAGGAAGGGGGCAAATAGTTTTTCACACCACTGTAAATCAAGGATGTCTTTGTTTGTTTTACCCCTACTTTAACAGACATATACAGGCTCAGATAGCAAAGCCAGCAACATATTATGCAGTAGAGACATCTTATGAAATCTAAAATTAAAATAAAACTAAGAAATTATATTATCTCTGTAATTGTTGTGACAGCTTATTTAGTCTTTACAGATGCAGTCAATGATAATACCTGTAACGGAGTCAGGAACCAAAGGCCCAGTTTGTAATCGCTTCTTTTTCTTATCATTTGCATGATCTTTGTTGATTTTATCATCATCGACTCCCAGGAGGTTTTTATTCTTCTCATCTCCAGCACCTTCATCTCTATCAGTCTTGCCACCAAATCCATCTCCAGAACTGTCCCCAGGCCCATCCGCAGATCCATCACCTCTGTTTGCCCCGTCCCCCAGTGCAGCTCTAGCTGCTGCATCTGCATCATCCTTTTCAGCTTGTGCTTGTCGGGTTGCCTCCAGGTTATCTTTCTCTTTTTGTAATTTGGCCTGCTGTTCCAATGCTAATTTTATCAGGTCATCCTGATTCCCAGTTTTGGTGCCTTTACGGTCATTTGGACCAGCTGAATTACAATACACAGAAATAGTTAGAAAAAAGTTAAGTTAAAGTGTTAATCTGAATTAGCAAGTAGTTTTAAAAATGTTTGTCAGAGTTTCATACAAACATAATTAAATAGGTATTTCATTAATAAGACAAATATGCCCAACCTTCCACTGTGAGAGAGGCACTGCTGGAAGCTATTCCAGCAATGGCATAGTATGCTCCATTATCTGCCAGTTTACAGGCTTTTACTTTTAATGTGTGAATAAGTTTGTCCTCTGAGACGGTGATCTCATATTTGTCTCCATGTTCAAGTGATGAATCCTGTTTTGACCAAGTAATTCTGTTGAGGGGTGTTGACAAGAGACACTGGAAGATCGCATCGTCACCTTCAACAGACTTTGCATCCTTAATTCTAGCTATGAACTCCACAGCAGGCACTAAAAGAGCAGGGAAAGTGAATGTGAACATAAAATTTAATTGCAAAGCACTTCTTAATAAAGGTCCTTATTTGTCTCACAAGTTGCCAATTCAATAGTTTTTGTTTAATTTGTACAATATTTATGCTTTACCTTGAAAGTCAGTTGTAAGGACATTTGCCTCTTCAACATCAACCTGGTAAAATCCAGCATCTTCTGGCTGAGGCTTTTTGATGCTGAAAACATACTTTGTTCCAGTTTTTTGAAGGCTGTGCTTTGAATTTTGATCATCATCGTATGGAACCATTGTCCCATCCTTTTGCGAGAACAGTAGTCAGACATTTTTGCTTCTGAGTTATTTTTATGTTGTAAATTGATTAGTTTGGATACATTTTTACCCACCTTGTACAAGTTAATTGAACTCTTGGGATCCCAAAGTGTCATATCAAAACTAAACTCAGCTCTCCCATTTGGTTTCACTTCTATTTGTTTCACATTTTCCAGATTCTCGACGACCTACAAAAAAGTCTGCATAAGTATTTGTAGATTGTGCACTGAATTTCACCGCTGAAGCCATGACACTTTTAAGTTGTTTCAAGATGCTTACTTGTTAAGATGCAGTATGATAGTTAAGCCTGTTGAAGTACTACTTTACAGACTGGCATTAAGTTATAGTACTTTAAAGTCAACCAAAAACAAGAAAACTGTAGCTGGTATTTGTGTCACTGTATTTCCTATTATAGCTTCAAAATACATTTGGAAAATGTAATCTACACTCTCACAGTAAATTCAGTTTATTCCTAAACAGTTAAAGCCTCATCTATATTTGCAGGTCAAAAGTAGTCATTTCAGAATTTACAGTATCTTTACAGTACCTTTGCCTGTTCATCTTCCCTTTCCTTTTTCATCTGGTTGAGTCTCTTCAGCATCCAACGAAAGTCAGTAACACCAAAGTCCAAACAGATTTTCTCATAGTCCTTCTTTGGTGCACTGAGAAGCAGTTCCCAGAGCTTAGGATCAATTTCTCCCTCTTTCTTTGGTGGAAGTTGTTTTTTTCTGGTGACAACAACACTGAAAAAAGGAACTTCAATAAGGATTAGCTGTAGTACACAGTTTACATAAACTTTAGCTTTGCAATTGCACTTACGTTTTTTTAAGCATTGATCTGAAATCCTGTGTTCCTTGGTCATTTGCTGAAAGCAATGGGACTTCAGTTGAGAAAGGAAAAAAACTCCAGGTCCAGGTCAATTATGCAGTCACCATTGTATTAACCATGTAAAACTAAACTAACTGATCAAATTGATTCATAAATCTTTAACAATTATTTGAAACCATATTTATTCACTCTGTTATGCTATTATGTTTATCACACATTGCTGTTATTGTTGCTGAGATGGATGATAAATAGAGAAAACATCCTTTAGTAAATTCATACCTGCCTGACCTTTCTTCTTGAAGCCAACTGCAAGAAAGATGAAAACAACAGCACAGCAAGAAACATAAATGAACAGTTAATGTTATAGTATTTTATATTTACCACAAACATATTGTAATAGTCTTTACCTGGAATGACATTAAGAGTTGCAGTACAGACAGCTTTTCCATATTCATTGGTGGCAAAGCATTTGTAGGTGTCAGCTTGGTCTGGTTTTACACTGAGTATCTGATAAAGAAGCATTATAATATAAAAATGGCATCATTAGTAATATTTGCTTGTGTCACTCATTCACATGAAGATCAAACGTATGATCTTGTGTAATCAAATATTGTGAAGTACTCTTTACAAAAAATTAAAAGTAGTTGAGCTTAGTTTATGTCATAAAATGTACATAAATGTAAATATACAGTACATATTAAAATATACAGACCCCTCCAAAAGTATTGGGACTGACAAGGCTATTTCATTTGTTTTTGCTGTACATTGAAGACATTTGGCTTTAAACATGACTGCTGTATGAGACAAAAGTTAAGCTTCAGCTTTTGTTTGATGGTGTTTACACATACCATCGCATACATTAAATAGCTAAATCACTACTCCTAGTTTTAGTGTATGGGAGAAAAGGAAGCCATCTTGAATCTGAGAAAAGGGTGAAAATTAAAGGCATTGCACAAGCATTGGGCATAGCCAGTATAACAATCTGTGATGTCCAAACCAATGGTTTACTAAGCAACATACATAGATATGACAGTGAACACCAACAACCTCCACACACTAAGAATGAATGTATCCCAATGTGCAGCATTTTATTTAAAAAATTGTCTCACCTCAAGAATGTGCTCTTGAGTTCTTTCGTCATACCGACTGTTGTACTTTTCTGGGTCAATTTCGCCCTTATTACGACCCCACGTGACACTTGGTGCAGGCTCTCCACTAACCATAGCTTTAAAATTAGTTTTTTTACCTGCAAAATTTAAATACAGCCACACAACAGTAATTCAGTTTTAGAGAGTGCATGATGGCATTAATGTAGTTGCAGTTTTAGTTTGTGGGTTTGTGTTTTACCTTCTTGAACAGTAATGGCCACTGGCTTTCGGG
The DNA here is from genome assembly GCA_032353495.1 of Ctenopoma kingsleyae. Taxonomy (NCBI): domain Eukaryota; kingdom Metazoa; phylum Chordata; class Actinopteri; order Anabantiformes; family Anabantidae; genus Ctenopoma; species Ctenopoma kingsleyae. The sequence continues at coordinate 20,181,802 of JAUBNQ010000023.1, forward strand.
TGAAGTCAGGTGTTGACTTTCCTAAAGGCAGTCGCTCAACATACTGAGTGATTATAACCCCAGGAACTCTGGACCTTTTCTTGATAGCCACTGTTAAAACAATAAAACAATAACATTAAAGCAGTAGGCGTTTGTTAAAGTGAGCATATAAAGGAAACCAGAATGCAAATGTTACAAAAGCTTTGTTTGTGTCTACAGTTTTTCTTATATTGCAGATGTAGTAATTAGATGTGGTTGAAAATATCAGTTAGCCAAAAAAAAAATCCACAAAAAATCAGTAATATTATATCATGAACATCAGTTATTTCAGAAACAAAAGACAGAAAAGTCATGGTCTCTTTTAGATTGTAATGTATTGTACCAGGGCAGCCATGCTTCAGCTGGTGGGGCAGTTGTCAGTGAACCTCAGGTTTGGTGGTTTGACTCTTGGAAGTTCTGCCTTTCCCCAAGGGGATTCATAAAGTATCTATTCTTATTCTAATTCTTGTACACACTCACACTTACACATCTTTACCAGAGTGTTTAATTTTGGTTGCAGTTATACCAGAATTTCACAAGAGGCCAGTATTTCCTTTCTTTTTGTCAACCATTGACTAACCAACGATAAGACCTTAATATTTGATATTTCTTGAAATCAAATCATATATTTTATGTAGTCCTATTTCTAAATGACAAATTTGTCTCAGTATACTAGAAGACACTTAGATCCAGTTTAGGTGATAATATTTTGTCATTTAATTTAATATAAATTTATAAGAATTTGGGGCAGGTGTATGTACATCAGACAGATACATATGGGCCATATATGTATGTACATACACAAAATATAAAATCATTGACTTAGAAAAGTGCTACTGAAAAAAGTATGATTAAGATAGTTTCTCCAACACTTTCAGAAAAGCTATTACAAAGATGAGGAGCTTCAGTGCGAAAAGTCCTATCACTCTTTGTTTTATCCCAGACCTGGGAAATATTAAATATTCATTATTGTGGTGTTAGAAACACCAAAGAAAGATGGGTGATTCCTTTTTCAGTTTTTTTCCCTTTCTTTCCTAACCCTAACACAACATGCCAGTTGTAGGATGATTCAGTACACAGCACTAAGTTTATCCAACAGCTGTTCAAATCATAAACTCCAAGCTATCATCTGTTGCACCTTTTTATGCACAAGCATCATTCCTCATAATTACTCAGAGATGTTTCAGTTACACCTGAACATATAGAATAACTTCACTGCAGCAAAGCATACATAGGTCAAATAAGTATTTACAGTAGCGAGGAGAAGTTTAGTTTTTTGCTTTAATTGGTCATGCAATGTGATATGATCTTCACCAAAATCACAAATATCAATTAAGACGAAGTTGATAAAACACAAACAGTAATGATCTCTGATGTCTTTGCTGAACACATTAATTAAACATACAAAGTGTTGGACCACCCTTGACACCAATAACATCAAGAAAGTGTTTCCTGTAGCTGGGAATTAGACCAGTACAATGTCCGTGAGGAATTTTAGAGCATTCTTCCTCACAGAACTACTTCAGCTCTTCCATTCTTAAGGCGTCTGATTTGAACAGCTCTTTAGAGGTCATTTGGCTTGCCTGAGTATGCAAGCAGATTACTTTCATAGATTAGCTTTATAATTGAATTAAATGAGATTTTCCACATGTACCTCATAAAGTAATAGTAGTAAATAAAACCACTGAGATTTTACAACCTCTATTTTCCCAAATTTCTGTCCCTGACGCCTCCAACCTCATTTACTGTAGTCTAAATGCTAACATGTCCTACTGATACAAGAAAAGCACCACACCACAGATTCAGTTAAATAGAATATAATCTAATTAGGTTACATCAATACAATATAATAATCCGTCTACAATGTCAACCTTAAAGCAAAATCCTACCCTGCACATACATAACAGGACTGGTTTATTACCTACTGCCAGTGCGAGTTACTTTTAGATTACCATTTCTTTATAACTTTTCTTTTGCAGCCACAAGTTAGGGGGCATGTATTGAATATTCATCAATCTGTATGTGTCATCTCTCAAGAGGTTGATTTATGCTGTTATATCATCTGAATGCAGGCAGAATTCTTGTAACCTTGTTCCTCAAGCATTGATTCACACATAATCCTGGTACGGGAACAGTCAGTTGTTTGCTTCTGCATACCAATCACCCCTGGAAGAACTGCTGGATTTAAACGCCATCAGACTTAAGGACATGTTCAGCGAGAATTTGTTGACTGTATGAAGCTGATATCCCCTTAATAAACCACTTAAAACTGCCAACACAGGGCCTCTAAAGTGAGGGTGAATGGCTTTCAGACACTCTCAAATAGTGTTTCTTGGATACAGGAAATAAAATTTGTACATTCAACAGAACACTCCTTTTCAGTTGCTAAAGTGGCATTTCAGATGTCAAAAAAGTTTATACATTCTGAAGTGGGTACACAAGCAAATTAATTAAGGTCTTATTCCTTAGTTTTTTTTTCTTTTCTGCAGTCACCGTGCTTGAACTGTAACTTCATTGCCCTCTTCCTGATTTTTAATTTTTTGCATATTTGTTGATTTAGATCATCAAACACATTTTAATATTTTACAAGATAACCTGAGTAAATACAAAATGCAGTTTTTAAATAATAATTTCATTTATGTAGGCAAAAAAAGCTGTCCAAACCGTCCTGGCCCTATGAACTATTATTTCATTATAACATAATATAATAGTATAAAATCTGTTAACTGACAACAGTTTAACAATTTTATTTTTATTTTAGAAAAAGTCCCATATTTTAAGGAATGAGGCTGGTGTATAAACAACACAAAACAACAACAACACCTCAAAAACAACTCTTTCTTTTTTTTTACCTTGGGCTTTTGGGTCCTTGTTTGTGTCTGGACACATCGCAGCGTTGTTGATTGTCAGATGAGTTGTGAACACTGTCTAAAACACAAAGAAAACCTATCAAAGGTGTACTGTATGTGATTCTATGAGGGGGAAAAAATACAATCACTAAGCACATTATTTCATGCATCCATGGTCACGGTTGACATTTTTCTCAAGGTTGAAACTTGGCAGAAATATTTCTAACCCAAACTTTGTTTCACAATCCAAAAAAATATCTCCGTCAGCAAATAAATTACTTAAACCATTAATCAATTATGACTGTAGTTCATTCAGCAATACATTTTCTGTTAAACAGCTCATAGATCAATTGACCAATCATTTCAGCATTGTTTGCAGTTGGAGCTCCCCACACAGTAACGTGTGTACTCAAAATCGCTTCACTGAACTTGACCATTCTGTAACAGCTGGGGTCATTAAAAATGGGGTAATGGGTTATAAAAGGCTGAGAAGCACTGCCTTGTAGGAGGTTCTTATATATTATCTATGAAGCTGTATGACATCAGCCTATCATACAGGGATGCCTTGACATCTGAGTGATTAGTGCAGACAGTTGGCGACATGCTGGTACACTGTAAATGGGGAATGTGAAATCCCACCTAATGGCTGACTCTGTATAACTGCCTGTGGAGTCAGATGGCTGTGTGAAAAAACTGCTCACGATCCAAATATAGACAGGAGCAGAATGTCTTTACATTAATCTGTTAAGCTGATTCACATAGCTGTAAATCTTTGCCACCAACTTAAACATTACATTTTGCATGGCGAGTCTCACTGGGGTCACATTAACTACTAGCAAAAGATAAAATATAGATAAAAATGCTTGTCATGAGATTTGTTCTGTTTTAAATTCAAAAAGCAATAACTGTGCACACTATTTAGTAATTTGAAAGTAAAACTACTCCAGAGTGTTAATATAATATACCGGATCTGTTTTAGCCAAGAGATCAAAAAGTGTATTTGACCTTGAACATCAATAACCCACCAAAAGTATTATATTAAGCTTTGATATATCAAATATTCTGTAGTGCAAACTGATCATACACCCCTGCTAAATCCTTTGTTAGTCATGGGAAGCCATTTGGGAAGGTCACATTCCTCACTGAAATATCGCACAGTGTTGAGCTCTTTATTGTTAGTATTAAGGATAATCCTGTGATCCACTCAGTTTTTCTCTGCTTACAGGGTGTTACATCCCTGGGCAGAATGGTTTAGAAATTGCTTTCCAACTTCACAGCATTATTTTTTGTAAAATAAAACAAAAAGTTATTTTTTTAGGTTGGGTAGACAGCAGTCCTGTGACCATCATGGTACGTAGAGTACACAGTATATTGTGTACTGTATTATTATTATTATTATTATTGTCTATTACCATTTTACACAGTCATATAAAAAGACATTGCATGTATAGGTAAAAAGTATTTTATAATAAGTGACTGTATTTCTTTCTTCTTTTCTTTTCATAGTTAGTAGAGTCCTGCTGGAAGATAATATAATATACTCTATATGAATACTGACAGCTTTTTAATTAAACCTATGCTAAAGAAATCAAACTGTCAGTCTTAGTGTTGATCAATCAATCAATAATGCCTTTTGCCAGTTGTTCTACCATTTAAATGTTGTGGTTTTTGCTATTTGGTGCATTAGATGAGAATCCTTTGCATGGGTTTTATGTTAAAAAGACTTACTTTCAGTTGTCCGTCATCGACGTTCAGTCATCCGTCTTCATCTTGTACTTGCTTTCTCTCTCTTGCCAATATTTCAGTGATGACACCCCTTTTTGTTTGGTGATAAAACTTTGGAGCGCATAGAAAGCCATAAATGGATGAAATGTATTCGGTAAAAACCCAAATTACATGGTAGTATGATGGGTGGGGGTTCCTCTTACCCATCCCTATGAAAGTGATCACTTTGCAGTTGCCACTTAAAATACATTATGACTCTACATTCAATCTGGTATTGAATGTATCCAGTCAACAGTTTTCCACCTTCATTGCTGACAATATTAAAACTCAAGCAGCATCATATACAGTACTTACAGTATATCAAGATTCACATTCCTTTAGATTTTAAACTGAGGAATTCTAGCATAATATCATTAATGTCAATCACATTAGTGATGGAGGTTACTGCACATACTGTTCATAGTCAGGGATTTATGATTTATGGATCCACAATAGCCATGAACTGTAATTTCCCACATGTAAAAGGCAAAGCATCTAGCCAGAAGACTTTGAATGGCAGCTTAGCAAGGTCTCTAGTAATATGATCATTCTACAGTGGATGTTATTGGTCAGTAAACATTCATTTGAGACCTTTTATTTCATTTGGCTGTTCCAATTAGCCTCCACAAGTCTCAGTGGAAATTCTCACAGCACGTCAGTGGTATTTAGTGAGTCACATTAGATCTGTGGTGACATTATAAAAAGATGGTTGCTTGTGGTGGTGTGTTGGACTCGGTGTACTGAGCACGCTTTTAGATTCACATTGTCAAAGGTTAAACATGCGTGACTCACGCAGACAGTTTGATTCATCACCTAGACCTCATAAAAGAGACATAACTGCAAGAAAGGCCTGATGACACGAGTGGGGAATAAACACAAATATCACCTCTGACCTGGCAGTGGCAATGAGGTAAACAGTCTTGCATAAAGCAAGTACATACGCAACTGTACTTGCCTTATGTAAGTAAATAAATATTATCAGAAGAACACTGCTGCCTAATTTCTCTCTAGCCTTTGAGTGTATCATTATGCATAATCATATGTTACAACAGGTCTCTTTGCTGTGTGCGAAAGGTTATATCCATCGGCAATCCTGTGTTTGTAGATGTCACATGTTCAATATGGATTTATTTTGGCCTGTGTGTAATATAATATGTAATATAGCAGTCTTTCTTTCTTTCTTTTTTATACTGTACATAGACACAATTATAGATTGTAATGTTATTTTAATGTTATTTAACTGTATGACTGTATTTAGTAATGTCGCTAGTTTGATGTTTACAGCCTATTAGGGAACTCAGGTGGCTTTATATGGAAATGCAATGAAATTGTGCTCTCAGTCTGGGAGGGCTTAATGTAGTACTGCGATGTGCATGATGTTGTAGGCTCAGATTTTAGCACCATGTGCTGCTGAAAGCACATGCTCGAAACATTTATTGCTTATGAATTTGTTTCTATTAATGAGGTTTGTGAAGAATATCTACAGTCATTAATGAAGACAGAATCTTGTGACAGACGAAGTCAAAAAAGCACATTACACGTCATTGGTTTGTTGGTTTTTTTGCAGTTTAACAGACCTTGAACGCTTGATAGATGTATCTGTGTAACAGTTTGTTCATTTCACTTATACTGACTAAGTTCAGGTGACAGAGTAACAGTGTGTGCACTTTCAGAGTGACCAAGATGGATGGAGGCCTCTCAAAGCTGTTGTTGCATGAACTCCTTAAGTTATTTGAACTTAATTGGAAAAATTATTATTTTGTAACACCCAGATTTCATATTGTAGGTTCCAGCTTACACCCAGATAATAGTTTTAACAGATAATAATTAGCTTAAGAGTAAATCTACAGTATGCAAGTTTTGGAAATCAAGCTAGTGATACCATGAGACTCCTTTCCGTATTGAGAGACAAATTGGCAACAGTTAAAGCACTTAAAACACAAAATTACAAATTGAAACCTGATTGTAAGCATACAAAAAACTATTACTCCCATGAAAATGTGTGGCAGTGTGGATAATTGGTTTTGCCCATATTATAAAAATCACCTTGTCCCAGTGTCATCTTTACAAATTTTTTGCCGCCATTTCTGCCCTCTGAATCCTTTCCTCAGTTCTGTGAGATGATAAAAATGGATTGTTAGGAGTGGTCTCCCTAATGATTATGTGAAGTGGTTTTAATTTTCAGGTATTTGTGTCTGTTATTTATATAGACCTGAATAGAACCACACAATACCTACCAACCATTCCTTCTGTAGTGTGAAATTTAAAATATTAGAACAAGTAAAATACAGTTCATTGCTTTAAATTGCTAAACCTGTGATGTGCAGTATATAGTTTGTTTTATTATAATTGGCATAATCAAACATAACTGAACTTTATTACCCACTTCTGTTGCTGTTTGTGCCCCATGTAGGTGACTGGGTTGGGTCTGAGAGGCCCATGTCATTCTTGGCATAGATCTGGAAATGGTACTCTATTCCAGGAAGGATGTTGTTGGCTGTGTATGTGTTAATGAAGAGGCGGTCAGCTATACTCTTCCACATCTTGGTGTTGGAGTCGTGTTGAGACACCATGTAGCAGAGGCTGTTGTCGAGCTCCTTGTCAGGAGATAGAGCCCATGATATCACAACTTTGCCATGGACTGTTTGCTCCAGCTCCACTGGCCCTGGAGCCTTGGGCTCATCTAGCCAAAATATAGTACGATTGTGTTACACAGAGAGGGAAAAAAGTGTTGCTTTTCAGTTTCCACTAATTTCTTTGAAATTTGGTTGCTGGGAAATGTTATATAATCTGAATATACTTTAAGGCATTTCACTCCTCTGTGGATTTTTGTTAGGATTCTATTTCCATTTAATGGCTATTGTATATTAATTATATGCTATTACTGCGTATCACACAGTAAGAAGTGAACTAGAAGTGTTCAGTGTTAATAGGAGTTTAACAAGGGTTTGCAAAAAAAAAAGTGTTGTTGAGATTTAACAGGCTTAATATTGCTAAGTTAATGTTGTGTGTTGATACACTTAGAAGAAACAGGCACGCTCTACTCCAAGAAGAAAAAGTTTCTTCGGGTGTGCGTCAAAAAACAAAATCATATATTAGACTAAGGGACCGCACTCTCGTTAACTTTTATAGCACGAAATTATTGGAACATGTCCACAGACGTATGCGCCTAGTGATGATGGCCTAGTGCCGAAACGCGTATGTCTGTGGACATGTTCCAATAAATTTGTGCTATAAAAGTTAAAGAGAGTGCGGTCCCTTAGTCTAATATATGTGTGTTGATACACCCCTGTTCCCCAGACATAGAAACCTGAACGAAGGTTTCTAATCTAACTAATGAATATCTCATTTAAAAACCTGGGAGCTGTGAACATAAAGTTAATATTAGCACAAAATAATTGACATCAGTTTCAGAAATTTAAAACTTTATTTTACTTGGTAGACGCTTTTATCCAAAGCGACTTACAAGGAGAAGTTTCTGAGTTACAAAGTTATAAAAAATATTACTTTTTTGCACAAATCATAGTATAAAACTCTTGTTACTTGTTTTTAC
>JAUBNQ010000023.1:20206050-20224490 GCA_032353495.1 Ctenopoma kingsleyae
CATTTGGTGCGGAGTCAAGTGGACCGAGACCACCTCTTTTTGGAGGTCTCGGTCCACTTGATTTAGTGCGCACCCGAATGCGATTGATGCTTTCACACCAACGAAAGACAAACTAAGAGCTTTTGGTCCGAATGGGCCGTTTGGTGAAAACGCCCTAAATCTGTGTCAACAACTCAAATGCATTCCAATTAAAATAATATAAAACCCAGAGCAGCAATTCACTCATTTAAGAAGCTAAACCAGATCCACCATGTTTGGCGCTTTTGCTTTACAATCACGATTTTTAACCGGCACCAGCAAGCGAGAGCACATTACTCCAGTTTTAGCGTCCCTACACTGGCTTCCAGTTTATTATAGGATTTGTTTTAAAATCCATTTATTTGTTTTTAAGTCTTTGAAGGGTTTAGCTCCATTATATTTATCAGATCTATTAAATCCCTTCTCGCTCCTTTAGGTCGGCTGACCAAATACGTCTGCATGTACTAATGTCAAATAGTAAAACTAAAGGTGATGTGCTTTCGCTGTTGTGGCTCCAAAGCTCTGGAATGATCTTCCTCTAAATATAAGACAGACCCCTTCTCTTGCTGTTTTTAAATCGTGGTTAAAACACATTTTTATTCCCTGGCTTATAACACCACCTCAGGTTCTAAATGGTCTTAATTTATCCTTTTGTATTTCTGTCACTTTTGCTGCCTATGACTGTTTTTATGCTTTATTTCTTTTGTAAAGTGTTGGATGTGTTTTTTAATGTGTACAGCACTTTGGTCAGCCCTGTGATGTTAAAATGTGCTTTATGAATAAAGTGATATGGTATGGTATGGTGTGGTATGTTCCTTAGTCACTTAAATCTTTGGTCAGATTTCATGTGCAGCAACACTTAAAGCTACTTAGCTTGTCATTGTCTTATTTTCCAAAGTAAAGTCCTGCTTTTGACCATTTACTGCACGCCTTCTTTTCTACGCTGTTTGTAACGTTAGCTACATGACATGCGCAGCATTGGTTGTCTGTTTTAGAACCGAAATTGGGGTTTTTGCTACAAGTACCTGGTACTTTCCAGTTTGGATTTAGTTCTAATTTGCAACTGAGTTTTGGTTGTCAACCCTACACTACACAGTTATGAATCACTGTTATTGAACTTGCCTTTCTTTTTCTTCACTTCCCAGGTTGCTGACTCGGAAGGTTTGGAAAGCCCCATGTCATTCTTGGCATAGACACGGAACTGATACTGCCTTCCCGGCATGATGTTCGTGACAGTGAATTTATTATTGAAGAGGTGGTCAGCCATGGTTTGCCAAGTACGCTTAACAGAATCATGCTTGGTGACCACGTAGTGCAATCTATCATCTTTCTTTTCATCTGGAGAGGGAGTCCAGGAGACTGTAACTGTTCCTGACACATTCTCATCCAGCTCCACAGGGCCTGGAGGCTTGGGGTCATCTAGAAACCGGTAGGAATAAGTTTTTAATATCTTGATGTTTTATACTGGCTACAGAGCTAATGCATGATGGGTTTTTTTTTACCCTACCTGTGATTCGTATTTCAACACTAGAGGTCTCCTGACCGACAAGGTTCTTTACAATGATTGTGTAGATCCCTGTGTCATGGCGCTCTGATGAGGGGATGATTAACTGTGATGATGTGTCCGTGTTGCTCACTGTCACATGCTTGGCTATAGGGAGGCCATCCTTGAGCCATGTAATTGTTGGTATTGGAGAGGCCTGCCAATAACAAGAGAGACAGGGCTATGGTGTGGGTTTATACTTTTTGGTTGAGCAGCAGAGAAGTATTGTACTGTCTACAACTTTAGACTGTACATTAAAATAAAAACTACTTGGTGTTTTCATGCTCATACAATTTTGTATGCATATTATAGCAAACCTTAAAGTTGAAGTTGACTCGGGCAGAGTTCCCAGCTCTTATCACCATGAAGTTGTTCATTTTTCTGTCAGTGAATTGGGGTCTCACTTTGACAATATGGGAAGATTTTTAGACAAAAAGAAGATGATTTAAGGTACACTGTATTGCATTTTAAATGTAGATGTCTTACAAATTTCACTGTCTCACCTGGAGGAGGCATTGCAATAATGTAGTTGTCCAACTCTTGGGGCTCACTATCTCCACCTTCATTGGTGGCTATAACTCGCACCCAGTACATGGCCATAGATTTAAGACCAATAATATTATAGGAGGTCATAGAAATAGGACTGGAGGTACAGCGACCCCATTCTGGGTTTTCTGCTGGTCTGAGCTCCACAAAGTATCCTTTGGCTTCATCGTGGACTCCTTCTTCCTCCATTGGTTTGGCCCAGCCCAGTGATAAGGTGGTATATGTGGAGTCTGTCACCTTCAGATCAGTAACTTTACCAGGGGGCTCTGGGAGTGCAACCATAAAGCATTTAAGCCTTGACACATGAGGAGATAACACAGAGATAATCTTAATGTCCTGCCCATTACTCACTCTTTGGATCTCTTGCTATCACAAATTCAGAAGGCACACTTGGCTCGCCTGCACCAGAAACGTTGATAGCTGATACACGGAATTCATACTCGATGCCTTCAACAACATCTTTCACTGCATACTTTTTGTCTGTAGGTAAAAGGTATGGAAAAGACTTTAAAAATAATGTCATTACTTATATACTTTAACAGCTAATCTTACTTTACAAGTTTGCATCTGAGTTCAAAGATTTTACAAGTTCACAAATTTGTATAATTAATGTAAAGTGCCTCAACTGTACCTCTAACAGGCTCATCAGGTGGATTGACAAGGCCCCACAGATTACTGCCATTCTTCCGTTTCTCTACATTGTATCCCAAAATCTTTGTGCCTCCAGTATTGGTAGGTGCAGACCAAGCAAGATTTATACAGTCTTTGAAAGCACTGACAATTGTTGGTGCTGAAGGAGGTCCAGGATATGCTGATAGGATGATAAAGTAGAGGAAACTGTCACTTTTCAACTGACATAGCGTTGTTACAACAACTACTGTAACTTAGACATTTTCAAAGGCTCACCCTTTGTCCCAGCTTGAATGTCATCTGTCTCCATTATTTCACTGATGCCTTGATTGTTTTCAGCCCTAATGTGATAGCTGTACTTTCTGCCATGATCCACATCAGTGTCCCTAAATTTAGCTTCTGGACCAATCTTGCCTAATTTCTTCCAGCTGTTTCGTCCAATTTGCTGGCGCTCCAGGATGTAGTTAGTGATAGGTGACCCTCCATTGTCTTTGGGAGGCCTCCATTTGAAGTCAATGCAAGTTGCTGAACTTTCAATAATATCCACAGGGCCTAGGGGTGGTGTAGGCTTATCTGTAGTAAGGCAAAAAAATCAACAAATTAAAGAACAAATGTGGTCACATGAGTGTGTCTTATACAGTATTATGTACATGTATAATTTGTTACAAATTTCACAGTTCTTAACATGCAGTACCCGAAACATACCTAAGACAGTAAGGTGTGTAATTGCTTGAGTTGTTCCACATTCATTTTTAACCTTAATCTTAATTTCTCCTGAGTTTTTGCGTTGACACTTGGTTAGCAGCAGACGGCTGTGTGTGCACGACTTCTCAATCCTGATATGGGTATCTTCCAACAGTTCTTCACCCTCATTGTACCACTGGATCTTCATTGGTTCCCGGCCAACAAAAGACAACTTGAATACTGCATCTTTCCCGGTTTTGATTATAAGAGGTTTTATGAACTCTGCAAGGTCGTCAGGGTTGATTCTCGGGGGATCTGGTAGAAAAAAAACATGCACCTCTTCAAACTAAGATTTACAATTGTTGAAAATAATTTTGTTCATCAAACATTTTACTGTTCGTGCCTTTTTCTGCTTGAGTTATGGTACCTGAAATTGATCCTGATAACAGTACCTTCAACAGTTAGCACAGCTTCTGTTTTACGTCCATCAGCTTCACATCTGTACATTCCAGCGTCCTCTTCTTTGCAGTTTTTGATAATTAGTTTTCGATAAGTCCCATCTTTGACAATACATATGTTGTTTGTATCCATTATCTGAAATGTACACCCAGACATATATATTAATACACTTACATATAAAGGTAAATGCTGTCACTTTGTCAACTGCTGTGTTCCCAACCTCTTTCCCATCTTTGTACCAGACTGTGTCACAGTCTTCACTGCTCAGCTTGCAGACCAGTTCTGTGTCCGTACCAATTATAGCAGTTACATTTGACAGTCCACTGGTGAAGAAAACTCCTTGTTCTAAAAGAAAAACAATTTCACTGTTTACTTTGAACATTTTTGGATACTTAGGAACATAGTAATTAAACAGTGTAGCTGTACTTTGAGTTACTTTGTTCTTATGTAACTCACCAATGACTGTATCAGGGACAAGTGGGCCCATTCTTACTCTCTTTGTTTTTTCTTGATCAGGATCTTCTTGAGCAACTGTGACTTGAACAGGAGTCTCTTCCTCCTTTACTTGTAACACCTGCTTTGCTTCTGATGATGTCGGTTTAGCTGGTTCAGATACTTCTCCCTCCTGTACACTCTCTTGCTCCTCCTCTCCTACATCATCTTCTTCTACTACTTCTATTTCCTCTTTGACATTAGTAGTCTTTTCCGCTTTATCTGCATCTTCTCCCTCTTCTGCCTTTGCTTCTGGCTTTTGCTTTTCTTCTGCCTTTACAATTGCCTTTGTCTCTGTCTTTGCTTTAGCTTCAGCTTCTTGTTTCTCCACTTTAGCTGCTGCTTCTGCCTTTTCCAACAACTCTTCACGCTTTTTCTGTATCTTAGCATTTTGTTCTTGAGCAACCTTCAAAATATCGGCTCCACCACCACCTGCTCGGGTTGTTTTACGAACTTTCTTCTTTCCATGTGAGTTCAAATCAGTGTCAACTAATAAAAAATACACAGTAGCAGGACATTTTTAATACTTTACCATACATTTTCAGTGTTTGTTAAATTTGTGTGAACAGTCTAGATAAGATTTTTTTTTTCTACTGTACCTTCCACAATAAGCCAGGCATTGCAGGATTTAAGTCCAGCCACAGCAGCATAAATTCCTTTATCTAATGGCAGGCAGTCCTTTACCACCAGTGTGTGAATCAACATGTCTTCTGACACGGTGATGTCATATTTATCCCCTTGCTGCAGTGAGGTATTTTTTCCCATCCAAGTAATCTTTTTCAGTGGATGTGAGAGGACACACTCAAACACTGCATCCTCTCTTTCCTGTGCCTTAACGTCTTGAATCTTGACCAAGAAATCTACAGTGGGAACTAGATGAAATACAAATAAGATCTGAAAACTGGATGTGGTATTTTCTGTCACAAGCCATTCATGTTAGATTATTAACTCTATATGATAGTTTATGGCTTTACGTGTGCATGGATGTGGTAGAAACATACATGTCAGGTAGATAGAAGATTAATCTGATTTGTCATCTTACGTTTTAAGTCAGTTGAAAATATCTTAACTCCATCAACCTCCACTTGGTATAATCCTGCGTCCTCAGGGTTAACACCATTGATGCTAAACACAAACTTCTTTCCCACTTGCTTTAGTCCATGCTTTTCATCTGTCTCAACATCAAAAGGAATCATAACTCCATCCTGATAAAAAAAAAAAAAAGAGTCTGTGAGTATATTACTTTTCATTATTTCAATTAATTTATTCACATTAAGAAAACAGAAAATATTATCTCACCTTGAATAAGAAGATTTTGCTGCTGAGGTCCCTTAGTGACATTTCAAGCTCAAACTCTGCTGCACCATCAGCTCTCATTTCAATGGGTTTCAGGTTGCAGAGTCTTTCAACAACCTGTAGCAATTGCAATTGAATTAATTTATCATTTCTTAAGCATTATTTTCTTTATATAGATGTTAAGCTGTGACTGTAGCAACTTTATATTGAGACAAAGCAGAAATAGACCTTTTGTTGTTCTTGCTCCCTTTCAGTCTTTATCTCATTTAGTTTCTTCAGCATCCAACGGAAATCAGTTATACCATACTGTGCACATATGGTCTCATAGTCTTTCTTGTCTGCACTCAACAACAGTTCCCAAAACTTGTCATCAATTTCTGGTTTTGTCTCTTGTTTTGGCTCAGTTTCAACCCTTCATAAGAAAATAAACACTTGTTAAACACTTAAGAGATAAGATAATGATCACACATGGCTAGAACACAACAAAAACAGACTGTTATGTACAATTTGTAAATATACTACTTACGTGTTTTTTAAGGCCTTTTTGAAATCCTCAGGTGTTTCTCGGATAGCTATACAACCAGTAACATGGTTACACTTTGATTCAATTAATTCTATTATTGTAAATTAAATGTAAGATGTGTACCTGTTCTTGATTCTTGCATGGCTTTGCTCTTTTTAAATCCAACTAAAATAGAAATGTAAAGTGAGATTCACATAATCTATCTTAAACAGTTTTGATTTATAGGCAGAATTGCATTACCTTCAATAATTACCTTCAATAACATTTAGGGCAGCAGTTACAACTGCTTTTCCATATTCATTTCTGGCAAAACACTTGTAGGTATCACTTTGATCCACAGATACATCAGGTATCTATCAATCAAGACAAGATAAAAAAAATCAAAAAAAAATCAGGAGAGTGTAAGATGGCATACTGTTTGTCTGCAATTGATTTATTGATCAGCTGAAGTTATTTAAATAATATTCCTCACACATGATCACGGACCTCACCTGTAGCTGGTGTTCACCAGAACTTGTATCATAGACTATTTTATACTTTTCTTCATCCATTTCACCATTATTTCTCACCCAAGTCACAGTTGGTGTTGGTGTGCCAATAACTATAGCTCTAAAAATAGCCACTTTTCCTATAGATACACACAAGAATGTAGAGCTTTGTTATTAACATATAAACTATCACAATCAAACCAAAATACACTGTGCAGGTGATGACTGATTTTCCCTTACCCTCTTGAATAGTCAGAGCAATGGGTTTCCGAGTGAAATCTGGTGTGCTCGTGCCTTCAGGTAGTTTTTCCACATACTGGGTAACCATAACTCCAGGAACTCTTGACTTCTTTTTAATTTTGACTATAATAAATGAAATGGATTGGTTTATTTACATATTTATTCATAAAATTAGCATTCACATTCATTTCAAATCATGTTTCAAAAAAGGCCAAATGTATAAAACTAGTTTTCATCACATACTTACTGCTTGGCAGTAATATACACTTTAAGGAAAGTTTTCAACTCATAGTTTACCTTGTCCTGGAGCAGTTGACACCTCATTCTTTGCTTTACGTATCTTAAACATCTTGACAACTGCTTCTCTGTTAGTGGAAAAATATTACAATGCACTTTTAAAACACCCAGAGTTTTCTGAAGAAATATATAAAAGATTCAGTGAAAAGTTTGCCCCATTTTTTTCTATAGCTGTGAGTAAATCAAAGTTTATCTCAAATTATAAAAGGTAATGATCATGATTTAATATGCTCTTAATCACTAAATCAATGACAATCCTTATTTACCATTAATATCTAACATATTTATATAATATAATACTTAATCTGAAAGACTAAAGGAATAATATAATTTCATAAAAATATCTTACCTGCTGAATTTGATTAGACTTTATTTACCGCTCTACACACTAATCCTTTTTTATCTTGAATTATCAAGAATAAATCAATGAGAGCACTTTCACTGTGTGTGTGTGTGAATCTTCCCTCATTTTTATGTGACACTTTTTTTATTTGTTATGCATTTAAACTGTTAGTATTAAACTTAATTATAACATATTGCTATGCTAGAGGAGGTGGCCGGAGAGAGGGAGGTCTGGGCTTCCCTGCTTAGGCTGCTGTCCCCATCACCCGACCCCAGATTAGCAGAGGATAGTGGATAGACAGGTGGATATTATACTGAGTTGTATATTTAACAATTTTGCACACATTGCTGTGAAGTTATATTTGACTGAGAAAATAAATAGGTATTAGGAATTAACTGAATTATGAATAACTAGGTCTATGTCCTACATTTCTGCTGCATTTAATAGCAGAACATGTGTTTTCCATATTCCTGTTATGGTCCTGTGATTAAATGCTATTATAGCTTTTGTACATATATTTGTTTCTATGTTTGTATGTAAAGTGCATTTCATCAGTTACATTGTCACTACTTTCTTACATCTGCACAGGTCTTTATCAATAATGTAGTATTTGTATTATGAGAAAACTGTGCTTTGCATATAAATAACATTATTTATGATATTCAGCATATCGAACTTTAGAATATACAGTAAAATTCACAATACTGTCAAATAAGCACAGAAAACATATATCCATGCACTGACTGACAAAGTACAGAAGATTTTTATGAAATTTCCAACCATATCTTAATAATAATTATACTTACTATTTTTTCAAGTAAAGCACTGTTCTCTGCTGCCTGTTGCCAGCCAGGTTCCAGCTGATTCTTGAGTGTGGGCTCTCCTTTTTAAGAGGCAATAAAGCCTTTCAGAGACACTTAGAGCAACCTAACCCGTTGCTTTTTTTATTGTGGCTCCTGGGGATAGGTTTACAGACATGCACTTTGGCCCTAAAATGCTATAGGTTCTTTAAAAGGGAGCACCAGTGAAAATGCAACAGTGAAGCATTTTAATCCCTCCCTCAAAACTGGAAATACAGCTTTAGCATTGCTAGGGGGTGCTTTTGAAAAGGGAAGAAAAAGGAACTCATTTGAAATGACATAGAGGTGCCATGGTGTGTGCTGCCTCTCTCTGTTAGCTTAATTGTACATGTAGGATGCCCTATCCTCATCCCAGCATTAAACAAGAGGTAAGTGTCAATTAATTTCTGATTCTCTTTAAAAAAAAGCTCTCTGCATTAGTTTATTGTGCATGTATAGCAATGTCGGAGTTAATGAACTATAGTTTTCAAAAACCGACAGCTTATCCCAAAAATATGACAGTTTCAAGATTCAAATAACTTTATTAATCCCAAGGGAATTAATTTGCAGGAATGTTCTTATTTACTCTGACTTTTTACTCATGACATATGATACAAAAAGCCAACAAAACTAATTAAAGCTTGTTTTTACGAATACTAATTAGCTACTGTCACTTTTAATGTCTTATTATTCTGAATCAGAATATTAATAAATTAGCATATATTTTACATTGTAACAATCACTTCTCTGTGAAACCGAGTAGCGTCATCCTGCACTGGTCTATCACATTTTCACCCTGGGTACAACTCTTGACCCTTTCTTTTTCAGTGACTCTAAACTTGGCCTAATGTCTGACGCCATGAAAAAAAAATTAGCTCAGAGAAGTAATACAAGAAGACTGGACATAAATTATCAACATAAACTTTTATGGAGGTCAACAAGTGGCACGACTTTTGAAGCTTGCTATGTCAAGCCTTTGCTACAATTAAGCTTAGTTGTATCCTCATACATGTCTATAGATTTTTTCTGTAAGTGCATAAAGCAGAATACAGGTTGGATTAATAATTCCAAATCACAGTAGTATTTTGAAATATTTATTCACACCAAACCCTCACACATTTTCATAGATATAATGTACTATAACAAATGATGTTATTACTATACATGTGGACAGAATACTGCATCAAAAAATGAATTGAAAGACATACAGGTAGTTGCTTTAGGTAAACCTATAAAATGCACTAAAATTGATAAACCATTGCTATTATGTCCTGTACTGTAAATCCATGTGCTAATTAACATGCATGATAATAAAGTATACAAGATTGCACATTAGTATTTCAAGCTTTCATCTTTATTAATATTGCACAATCAAACCAATTTCTGTCTTGTATTTCAGCAACAAAAGATCCTACTGTTACTTTAAGTTTTTGAAGGCAGTCTTTGTAGGACTGTGTTTATCGAATGGCCTAAAAGGAAGGTAACACAGGTAATATAAATAACACTACAGTAGCATTTTACATTTGACAGAACTGGGTCAACTCTAAAGACATAATATAAATTTTCTCCAAATTACTAATACTCTGGTTTCTGGCTTTAGAGCAGTTTTACCATCTTCAGTGCGCTTGTTTATTCTGAGGGGAAAAAAGACAAAGGTAGTTATTAGTTATAGATTTTAAAGATCAGCACCATAATATATAGGCATAGCTAAAAGTGTTGGTAATCTTCCACTTGTAAAAACAATTTTCTCTGAACAAGAATCAGTACAGCCATTAATTTCTTTTGCATGTTTAATAGAAAAAAAACTATTTTGCTATCTTATGTAACATATTTTAAATAATACAACTACTAAAAATGGCATTTACCTATATTTGAACCTTTTGAGGCAAAAAAGTGGGCCAAACTTCAGCAAACTGCTCTAGTTTTCTAGAGTTTGCCATGTCACTTTTTCTCATGTGGTCTTAGGTGCACATTTCACAGGAGCATTGTAGCTGATGAACATGCATTTTATCCATCATACTTTATGGGTGAATGATGGTGCGACTGAATGATTTCAGGTTGTATTTGTTTTGTAGTTTAATTTTTTCAACACCAGTTGTAAGAGTACTACCAACACATTTAACCATGTCTATATATTAATATGACAACATATGTAAAATGGATTCTGGTGAGGATTTACCTCTGACTGTCAATTTAGTAGAGCACTCTGCCCTTCCCAGAGAATTTTCTGCTACTATCTTGTACTCTCCGGTGTCTTTAGATCCAACCGTCAATATGAGCATAGAACACACTCCACAGGTGTTGGAGATGAAGTAGTTAGTGTTGGTATTCAGACTGATGTTGTTGCGGAGCCATGTCACATGAGGTGTTGGATCACCTTTTATAGCACAGGTCATGTAGCATTCATACCCTTGGGGAGCAGCGTGCAATTTCAAAGGGACAATGAATTTAGGAGGACACTGTAGATTACAGGGCTTTGAGTCCGGCACGTTCACAGTGAACTTTTCTGGAAGAAATTAGATGGGGAATGGATCAAATGGGTTTATTCATCTAACAGAAGAACATCTTTCTGCATTTGCCTGATGGTGGTTTCACAAGTTTGATTGGAGGATTACAGGTACAGTATATTCTGCTTTTATGCATAAAAGTGTTTTTAAAAATAATGCTTTTCTGGGCTTTCTGTGTTTCTGTGCTAATAGAAAATGTATTGACCAAATGGTTTGGAGTATCAAATGAATACTTCATATATGGATAGCCTTGCAATGGTACATGTTAAAGACTCTCCATTATGTATGATTGGATGTACAGGTCAAAATTACTAGCTGAATATCAACAGAGTGACACAAGCAGAACAGAAACGTGTTCATCCATGAAACACTAAAATGAGAACTGAACTTCATTGATGTTAAACCTTAAATAATTGTGTTTGTCCTTAAATGTGTACCTGCTTTTCGCTAGATGTTTCTGTGGACTTTCATATAATCACTCAAAGCACAAATCTATGTCAGAAAAGCAAAAACAAACACACGCCCCCCCAAAAAAACCAAACTAAATGTGCTAGCAGGTACATTCTCAAAATTATATGGTACTTACTGAAACCAAATACTATTTTTTTCTTTTCAACTGGAATTTATTACAATGACTTGTGTAATCTTTGAACACAGTTATACAGCTCCACCATGATTGAAGAGTGTGAATGGTACAAATGAGAAGACAAGGTGCTTTGTCTGATAAGCTAGAAGAGTGCTTTGCAAGTACAATTTATATGTGCAGTCCCCTATCATAGATGCATAAGAAAGTATACAGACAATTCAAAAACTTTCCGTAGCCTTAGTGCTTAGTAGAGGGAATGTATGTTTTATATTATAAGTCAGTATTTGCTTATTCTAATTCAAATTCAGATTGTTAAACGTGGAAAAGACAATTATTCACGTACCTTTCTTGAGAGGAATCAGCCACTTTGGTGATTCAGAGGGTTTTGATGAGCCCATGTCATTCTTTGCATAAACTCTAAATTGGTATTCTCGGCCCGGCATTATGTTGCAGGCTGTGACTTTATTGTTGAAGATGCGATCTGCAATGGTGTTCCATGTTTGTTTGTGTGAGTCACGCATGGTCACTTCATAGTGGAGCCTGTCGTCACGTTTCTCATCTGGGGATGCGGTCCATGATATAGTGACTGTACCACGTACGTTTTCATCAATCTCCACAGGACCTGGTGGCTTAGGCTCATCTGGTGGTCAAATACATATATATATATATATATATTATAATAATATGTGTATATATATATATATATATATATATAAATCTATAGTGTATGGAAAATAAGTCAATTACTGAAACAATAAAAAGGTTTATTACTTTACAAAACTCACCTGTGACTCTAATTTCAACACTGACTGTTTCTTGACCAACAATGTTCTTGACAATGATAGTATAAATTCCAGTATCTGAGCGTTCAGAAGAAGGAATTAGAAGCTGGGATGTACCCTCTGCATTGCTTATGGTCACTTTTTTGGGCACTTGCACGCCATCTTTCAACCAGATAACTTCAGGCCAAGGGGAGGCCTACAAAAGAAATAAATTGATAAGTATATATGTATTGTTATGGAAATAAGTAATCTTATTTAATTTCAGAATTACCTCAAAGTTAATATTGAATCGTGCAGAATTTCCTGCTCTCACAATCATAAAACTCTTGATTTTTGCGTCCGTGAATCGTGGCCTTACTAGGGGAACAGCAGGGTGAAAGTTAGTCACAATGTTCTTGTCTGATGTTAAACAATAGTTTTTTGTAAGGATAAAGATGAAACCAGAAAACATATTACCATGCACAGCTACAGAAATATATATGTATTTATTATGTGCTATTATGCAATGTACTGTACTGCTGCAATCCATTTGACTAGAACCTGAATTTATTACTGACTCAAATGTAGCCTCAGCAATCAATTAATCAATTAATCATCATAATTCATAATGATCATCTAAATAGTGAAGTTAAAGTGAAACTTGTTTCTCTGTCTTCATCACTGGTGATAAAATGCCAACAGTCCTTTCATAACAGCAGCTGACCAATGCAATTCTCCCGATTATTTTAAATTATTCAGTTATCCTGGTCAGGTTACCCTCAAGTTAGGATTGTGGGTATCTTAAACCTGATTTATCTCATTGGGTTAACTAGATTTTGTTAATATTTAATACAATTATTTGCTATAAATATTTTCAAATAATTCTCTTACCAGGAGGAGGCATAGCAAGGATGTAATTATCCAGCTCTTGTGGTGCTCCCTGTCCTCCATCATTAATAGCAAAGACCCTCACCCAGTACATGGCCATTGACTTCATGCCTTTCACTGTATAAGTCATCATTGTTATTGCATTTGTGTTGCAGCGGTCCCACTCTGTGTTTTCTGCAAGTCTTGTCTCCACAAAATATGCTTTAGCTTCATCCTCAACTCCCTCGATCTCCTTGGGTTTGGTCCAAGACAGAGACAAGGTTGTGTAGGTGGAATCCGTCACTTTCAAGTCAATGACTTTACCAGGAGGCTCTGTAGCACATAATTCATAGTGAGTGCTTCAGTTTACATGCTGTCTTAGTATGATTAAAATAATAACTGTCATAAAGCACTTAGAAATATATCCACATACTTTTAGGATCTCTGGCAAACACAAACTCTGATGGTGAACTGAATTCACCAGCTCCTGAGTTATTGATTGCTGACACTCGAAATTCGTACTCCATACCCTCAACCACGTCTTTAACAGCAAATTCTTTAGCTATGTAGGAAACATACAACAACAATAAACAATGAGATATTCAGCCATGAAATGATCAAACTGAAACAATGTTAATAATTGCTAAAACAACTGATAATAACCTCTGATCATCTCATGGTCGAGGTTGACTACACCCCACAAGTTGCTGCCCTTCTTGCGTTTCTCAAGGTTGTATCCCAGAATATTGGTTCCTCCGGTGTCGGCAGGAGGAGCCCAAGATAGAGTGATGCAGTTCTTGAAGGCACTCACAACCTTTGGTGCTGAAGGAGGTCCAGGGTACGCTGCATACAGAATAGATAGTACTACTCAGTCACAACTGCAAGTTTCTTTCAGTTTTTGTCAATGCTAGTGGAGATATGATGTTTTAAATGCTGGTGTAATTGGGTCTTAAAACATAATTCAGTAGATCAGTTTGATCAGAGTTTACCTTTTGTACCGGCTTGAATGTCTTCTGTTTCCATTAGGTCACTGATGCCCATTTCAGTCTCCACTCTAATGCGATAGCAGTACCTTTTGCCATGGTCTACATCAGTGTCCCTGTATTTGGCCTCTGGACCAATTGGCCCCAACTTCTTCCAGGTGTTACGGCCAACTTGTTGTCTTTCAAGAATATAGTTGTCTATCTTGGAGCCACCACTGTCTTTCGGGGGTCTCCACTTGAATTCAATTGCAGAGGAAGTTGCCTCAACAATTTCCAAAGGTCCCATTGGAGGAGTAGGTTTAGCTATAAAAATATAGTAGCATTAGTCTGTGCTAAACATATTAACTAAATGTAGCTAAACAAAATAATTACGGTAGATGTTTTGAGTACTGCATGCTAGTTACTTAAGTACATGGAAAACTGTATTGATAAAATTTGAGGTTTAACAGCATATACATACCCAGTACAACGAGCTGGCTGATGGCTTCAAAAGTCCCAAACTCATTTTTGAGTCTTATCTTGACTTCACCACTGTCCTTGCGCTGCAGCTTGTTTAGAACCAGGTAGCTGCAACCCTCAGAGAGCTCTATTTTGATATTTCCTTCCTCTGAAAGCTCTTCACCTTCAAGGTACCACTGAACTTTTATAGGTTCCCGTCCAATATGATGTAATTTATAGGCAGCTTTGTGTCCTTTTTTTACAATTACAGGCTTTTTAAATGCTTCTAGTTCCTCTGTATCAAATCTGGGTGGATCTAAAATCATTGGTAAAACACAAATATTTTAAGCAGTGTCATGTTATATTGTTATGTACTTTAGATAAATTTTAGCATAATATGCATTACTCTCAAAAAGTATAATCACTCATGGGCATATAATAAATATTAAATTAAGTAATTTTTGTGAAGTAAATGTTTTACCTTCAACAACAATCAAAGCCTCTGTCTTCCTTCCATCTGCTTCAAATTTATATTTTCCAGCAAATTCCTCTGTGACTTTATGAATTTTCAGCCTGTGAAAGCTTCCATCTTTTGAAATGGTGATGCCTTCAGATGACTTAATCTGGAAAAAAAAACAAAAGAAAGCAAACAAATATATTACTGTAACTCTACAAAAATATAACGTTTAATCTCAAGCTCTAATGTATAAGAATACATAATGTTATTATGATAATAATCACTAATTACTGTCTGGCTTTATTAATGTAATGACATCTATGTCTGTTTTCTTCATAATGACCACATTTAAACCCTGGACTTACCTCATTTCCATCTTTGTACCAAGTTCCCACACAGTCTTCACTACTCAGTTTACACTCCAGTTCTGCTGCTTCTCCAATAATGGCTTTGCAGTCAGAAAGCCCAGCATGAAAGTGAACTCCTGGGTCTAAGAATTTATCAACCAACATGTTAGTGAATGCATAAGTTGTTCTGCTTACATATGAATACGCAGTGTTATTTAGCTGTGTCAAGTTTTTCTTAAGGAATCAACATTTACAATGAATTCATGCCTTAATGTGTGGATCAATGCATAGTCTTGGATCTCATTTTTGTACACACTTACCTCACTTTCTAAACAAACACAATTTTGAATCCTGCCTCTCCATCTCATTTCTATGGATTTAAATATAAAAAAATAAAATACTTGTGCATGCATAGATGCAGATTTGATGTCAAAAGATATATGATCCAAGTTTTTAAGGGATGTAAAGGAGAACATGTTGTATTTATTTAAAATCTGATGAAGATGTCTTCTTGGTTAAAGTGTATCTTCTTCTTTCTTCAACTTCAAAGTTTGCAGACCTGGTAAAACTCCTAAGAATGACATCAAGGCATTCATTTGCCCCTGTTCCATTAGTCACTTTTGAAAGAACTGCACACTCTTAAAATATAAAATATCCCACTTAGGACTGACAGCTTCTTGGTCAGTGGAAGAAATCAGGATTTTGTCTGTTTGATCTGATTTTTGTCTTCATTGTGCGGAAATCGCTTTACATGGTAATCCTGATGATCCTCCGAAGTCAGATTATGTTGTATTCCAAGTGCATGGCAACACACAACTATTGCAGTTTTTGTCTCAAGAACATGATTGCTTCTGCAATTTAAATAATTAACTCAATGCACCGCCTCATCCTGAAATAACTTTTGAAAAGGCAAGCAAGATTATTAACACAGATGCACACAGAGCACAGAAGCATTTTAAGCATTTCTCACAGACACACACCAGCAATGTACAGTTTTGAACACAAAACACAAGATATGAGATAAGAATATTGAGCAAAAAGTGTCTTCTGATATCTAAACCGTAGGTCATGTAAATTATTTATATTATATAGCAAATGCTTGTGTATCATCTGCAAAACATGACTAGTATGTTTTTAGTAATTTCACTACCTCACTGATATTTTTAATAATGAATTCAATAATTATATAGATTTAAAAAAATATATTAATGCATTCATTTTGATTAGCAGTTTCTAAAGTTACTCTGATGGTTAAATCTACTCTTGTTAAACCCTAAAGAAAATGTAAGAGGTCAAATGTAGCATTCTCCTTGGTGGCCACACAGCTCTTTCTGATAACCCTTAAACCACTGAAAAGTCATCTGCTCATCAAATGACTTTCTCCAGTGGCTGTGCTTACCATGCTGCAGCTAAAGAAATGCCCATAATCTTACTGTCTCCTTGATCAGTGGGCCTTGTCGTGCATGACCTGAACACTTGCCAGCCGATGCTGGCTCACTGCCGCCTGCGCGCTCACCATTTTCAGCAGATTCATCACTGCCTGCTGCTGGCCCGTTGCCATTATCACCATCACTTGCTTCTTTGTTTTTGGCTTTTCAGTTTTAGGAGATATCATCATAATAACCATCAATCCAATGTTTCTCATTTGCTGTTGGATATGCCTTACAAATAACATTCATAAAAACAGTAACAATAATAATTCAAATTTCAATGTGAAAAAAAAGATCAGCAGCAGCAACATAAATAAAAAACATTAATTTCAGTACAAAAGAGGAGGGTGGTAGAAAAGGTGATGTGCAACTATCTATTCAAGGTGTGTTCTATAATGGTGTCATTCTAAGGTGATTTGATTAAATTAAGGCTTTGTGTATCATGTGCGATGTGTTATATATGTGTACATAAAGTGTATTCAGAAAGCATTCAACTTTTTTCAGGTTTACTATGTTGCAGCCTGATATTGCAATTGTAGATTTTTTATCTCTTTAATTTACGCTCAGTACCCTGTAATGACAAAGTAAAAACAGATTGTTAGAAATGTCTGCAAATGTATGAAAGAGGAAAACCTGAAATATCACTTTGGCATAAGTAGTGAGACCCTTGCCAAAAACACTTGTGAAATGAAGGGTGTCTTATTATTTTTTGAATGCACTGTAGACATCAAGTAAACAAGTGATTCATTTAAATTTACTTATTTTTAACGTAATTTTCGCACTACATATACAGTAGTCATCTACATATCACCTTTTCTATTTTTTACCCTCTATATAGCCAATTAGTACATGAATCAATATTCAAAACAATTTAATAATTTAGACAAACATTTACAAACACGAATGGACACATTTTATTAACAAAATACAAATTATACACAAATATTAATTTATCGATGTAAGATTGTATTAGACATAGAAAAATCTAGCATAGCATATTCATGCTATACAACATTATTTCTCAGAAGTGCCAACAATGAAACAGACATAAATTGTTGGCCAATGTTGGCTAAGTTATTAACTATCTGTTATATAAGGGGAAAGTTTAGTAGATCAGCGCTTTAAGTTAATGCTTAAAGCAGAGGTTTTAATTTAAGTGAAAACTAGTGCTGCACGATTAATCTAATTGCAATTGCGATGTCAGCATGTATGATTATATAACCGCAAAAGGTTATAATTTAATTAGACAAATAAGAACGTATGTGAACATAACAATAATGATAAGTATATATACTATGTAGTAGAGTGGCACAACTTTTATGATCCCTTTAGTGATTTTTTTTCTTTTCAAAAAAGCAACTAGCAACCAGTTTATTGTTGATATCAGTAGACGATTAACTACTTTTCTTGAGGTGAGTTAAAGTTAAAGTTTTTCAGTGAATGTTCTCTGGCAGTGGCGGACAGGCAATCGGGAGAACCGGGAGTTTTCCCGGTGGCCTGCCCGTTAAACTGGCCCGCTCGGTGATTGCCGACGGTCAGAACATGCTTGATATCTAAATAAACAATCCGTCATCATCATGATACAGCTCATTGGTTCTTCTGCCCTCCTGAAGCTCACAAAAACGCAGCAAAGCTGGGCCACCCTCAAAGACACCTCCTTCCTCCT
>JAUBNQ010000023.1:20241526-20255378 GCA_032353495.1 Ctenopoma kingsleyae
AGAAGTGATTTCTACAGTTGTGTCAGATTGTGTCCTCCCATTGTGTCTCATGTTAAACAAGGGGCAGTTGTTTATGTCCCTATGAACATCTGAAACCTGATCAAGATTCTCTAGGTGTGTTCATAACTCCAATAAAAACATCTTTTCCCGAAATACATGTACTATAAATGATGCTGGAGAATAAAAGCATCCATTCTCATACAAAGTGGTCCAGTTTTTTATGTATACATATCATTACAGACCTATTCACAAGTAGCTTATCATACAATATCAATATGTTTATGTTGTTTGTTTTGTTTTTCTCATTGTTTAAAATTCACTTTTTTTTCTTTTTTTTTTTTTTTTACAGTTTTTACAGACCTGGATCACTGGGAGGTACCATAGAGCAGACTGCCTTTCAGTGTTGACAAAACAACCCAAATTAAATGTTAGACAGACCTCCCTGAAATTTTTTTTTTTTTTTTTGGCTACATGCCAGTCCTCTAGACTTCGCAAACCAGTGAATTTGGCAAACAACCACGAATCTGTCACAAGTAAAGAAATGTGCCTGCAAGTAGCATCTTCTAGGAGACTGTCAAAGGTCTGTTTTAAGTCATATAATATGTGTTGTATACGTAGTATACATGTATAATGTATACTTCAGGTCGCTGCAATTATTACTGCTGATTTGCCATCATGTTTTTTGTCAAAATTAAATTATAATTTACGAGTAAAGCTTTATTTATCCTGCTTTGATGTTGATCACGTTTAATTATGCAAAACAGTGTCATTGGGTTTCAGAATCAAATACATTAAGACAACAGTAGCTGACATGTTTCTAGATGTCAGGCAATCGTAAGCCCTTAATGCTTAAGCATACGTATGTTTTCGCCAACTACTTAACTGGCTTACTGGTTTACTTACATGGAAAGACTACACCACAGGCATGTTCTGGTTTATCGGCCAGTGAGTTAGCCATGCCATCTGCAAGAGATGATGGAGAGCAAAAACTGTCTCACCCTTAATTTGGATTCTCATGAATATAACAAACCATGAACATATGTGGTATGAAGAGAGGATTGATCTGCATAAAAATTCCTCCGTCAGTTGATATAACTCTTTAAATCTGGATTTACCACTTTTCTTGGCTTTCTTAGTGAGATACCTCCTCTTAACAAATCTTGTGCCGTGTGCCATTTCATCAAATTTGGTAAATTTCCAGTTATGTTTTAATGTTGCGTAAAAATATGTACAGTTGCAATTACGCAATAACACACTTGTGCAAGTTTTCCCCTCATTCTTTTCTTTCCTTTTCCATGCTTCTGTTAATGGATTTTTCCAACTAAAGCTTTCAGACATATTCATACAATGATGACTTATTCTAGTATTCTCCAAATTTCTTGACCTACATGCTAACTGGCACCTTACACTGCCTTCATCTGTTTCTAATGGCCTGTCTCATAATTCACATTCTGCCTCCTCTGGCTCTCTGTTGCCTCCCTTCCACTTCATTTACTGTCAATATCTCCCTATTCTTTGATATTCTAGTGCTTTCTTTGAGTCTGCTCCCCCAAGCGATGTCTTATCTTGTGCTTTCATTTTGATCCGTCTCGGTCGATGTACGATTTTGCCGCTACATTACTGCCAGATGTAGGTAGCTGGATTTGAGCAAGTCTCTGAAGCTTTCATTGGTTTGTTACTTTGGATCCTTTTCACATGGAACTGCTTCATACGTATACAAATGTAATTGCTGTGTTTGCTTTCTTATAAAAATAATGATAACAATTAAGTTTATTTTGCATTGAGAGCAGCTAGACAGTGCTCCAGCAACCCATGCTCCTCTTCAAATATCTTTGTCTGTACTATTTTTATCTGGACAATTTGAATAATATCAGAAACAGACAGACATTTTATCAACTGTGGATAAAGTCTTTGAGCTTCAGGGAGTGTATCCTCTGGGAAAAGGAAAGGTAATGCTCCCAGTCCTTGTAAGAGGCAAGTGGTTATTACCGTGTGTTTGATTTATTCTTCTGCTAACTTTGCTTTGCTGATACACCCTGATCAAAATTCAGTGTTGCGCCCACAGCAGCATCTATAAATCAGGAGATATTTTTGATACTGTTGGTTGTCAAAATGAAAGGCTGTTTCAGTTTTGATCTCTTTTCTCTGTGCATTTGCTGAGTTCATGAGTACTGAGTCCATAGCTTTGCACAGGCCTGTCAGGGAGTTTGCTCTTTTCTAAGGGAATGCATTCATTTGGAAAAGTTGAATTGTAAGAGTCACATATACGTATATTTTTTAATCTCTGACTGCAGGTGCAGCAGCTGAATGCTGTTGAAATTTGGCCCCTACCTGACCTCCGAACCAGGGTGTTTAAGTAAATAAACCCTT
Organism: Ctenopoma kingsleyae; assembly: GCA_032353495.1. Classification (NCBI taxonomy): domain Eukaryota; kingdom Metazoa; phylum Chordata; class Actinopteri; order Anabantiformes; family Anabantidae; genus Ctenopoma; species Ctenopoma kingsleyae. Next base: position 20,243,897 of record JAUBNQ010000023.1, read on the forward strand.
TTCACACTTTCCACATCCTGAAAGCACATACATATCAAACCAACGAGCTAGAAGAAGCAGTCAAACTTGTAACTTTACTTGCAGTGTAATTGAATGCTTATTTTTCAAACTCTCTAGACTCTAAAGTCACATTCATCATGTCCCTGTCACGGACTCAACAACATGTAGAACTCTTTGATTTTGGCAGAATTACATATAGGAAAACTTGACAGAAAATGAGACATTGACAGGAATCATCCTCATAGTGAAATCCTTACTGCACTTTGAAGAACTGTGATCTCATGTGAATCAAGTGGAAGCAATAGACTACATACATACAGACAAACTCAACAAGTTAGAATGGCAAGTTACAGTTACATTTTATCACAGTCTGAGAGTAGTCAGCCTTAAATTGTTTTATCATTATGATAAATTGTACAGTGGATGCAGTCGTGATGTGTCCTAGTTTGAATGGAGTGATAACTACATAGTCACATTGCTTTTTCTGTTTGGTTCACCTATAAAACTAACAGCTATGGAAGAAGGACTCAGATCCTTGACCTAAGTAAAAGTAAGAACAAATCACTGTAAAATACGCTGACACAAATCTTTCTGCTTTTTCATGTTGCGTGTCTCTGTATCATTCACCCAAATATGCAAGTCATTTGCTCTAATGAGGAGACAAGTGTGTAAGTGTAGAAACTGAATTCTTTCTGGCCGTATGGTCCATACACAGCCATGGTGAGGCACAGTTAACAGATGGTTGAACAGACGTGTGTAGTACTTCAATATGAGAGATGATACCATCTTCATACATGTTAATTGACAATTTAGAAAGGATGTGAAATGGCTACATCCTGGCTTGTTGCCATCACGGGAGTGGGACCTGGTGTCAACCTGTCAGCATAGCGCAGTGAGCTAAATTGGTTTTCACAGGGCTCTTAGCTCTAAGATGAAGTTTAACATAGCCAAAATTAGGTATTCATTAGGAAGGTGTAAACAATGTTATGGTAATTAGATATTCCTTGAGGAATCAGTCACTCTATCGAGCTTTCAGCTCTACACGTGCACTACAGTTTTTTATATGGGGTTTCACTGGATGTTTGCCTTTTGTACATATTGTAATTTGCAACTTTAACCAGACAAGTGTTTTGAACTTGAGTGACTCACTGACAATGGAAATGGATAAGAGTGCGTGGATATGGGTTAGCTTGGACTTTATACACCTTAATATTGAATAATTGTGGCTGCTACACTGAGCAGTTTTAGCACATTTCTTTTTCTATTTCTATCTACAACATGATGTCATAAGATGTCAGAATCATGACTGGTTAGACATTCTTATGTCACGTAACTTGCCCTTGACACGATCAGAGGTTGTTTTCTTTTCAAGAGAGTTAGGGGTTGAGTGTAGCATGTCCTCCCTGGAATTTTAGCCCATCATGTGCTACAGCTGCTGAGTGAGGCTTTGGGATAACTGAGAGGTCTCTATTTCCAGCCAAGGAATGATCTGCTTCATTTCATCACACTGTAATGAAAAAGAAAAAGTAATGGATAAAACTCTCACCACCGTCATCTGGGGACTTTTTTTCCCTGATATGCCCTTTCTCTCTCTGATTTGTTGTTTCATTCACTGACATTGAACTCCCTCCACCTTCCATTTGACCATGGTGAAAACCCCAAAGCTGTCACTGTCATGCAACACTCGAGGCACTCATAAAGGCGCCACCTGTTGCTGTGGTGCATGCCGGGACGCTTAACTTGGAATACAGCACTAAGTAACTTACCCTTACACCCCAGTATCCTTTTACGAGTGACATGCGCCAAATTAATGCTCCTCAATCCTCTGCTAACAGAAGGTAGATATATTACAATATAAGGAAAGGTGGCAGATCACACGCTATATGCTATGTTGAACATAGCATTTTCTTCGACATTGTGCTGTCTTAGTAATCCTAGTGGTGTACTAGCAGATTGTATGCAGTCTAGTCTAAGGTGTCTGAGTAGAACTTTCCAGCTGCTTTACCACTAAAATAGACTGTTAAATGCAGATTCTTCCGCAATTTTAACTCGGCAGTACACAACTGCAAGTCGTTCTTTTAACTTGACCATTTCCGTTTCTTAACCATAACCCAGTCACCTAAACCTAACCAAACCTTTCCCATTGCAGTAGCAAATCAGTTACAGTTATGTGAATAATTTAACGGTCACATTTTTATTTAATATAAGTCACTGCCTCTTTCCACATTTAATAAAGCCTCTCAGAACCATTTACCATGAGTGAAGAATATATTTATTGCAGAGTTATTGAGCATGTGGTCTTTCACCTTCCAAAATATGATTATCTGACTATAGCTATCAAACAATTTCCAACCTTATACCATCACATTTCATTCAGTTTTGTGGAGTTCGTTGGCAGTTTTTCACCACTTGCCTAAAATTTGTAAACAATCAGTTTAGAAATGATGAATCTTTTGGCACCTTGATAATTTTCTATCATCAGCTGAAATAGCCTAAGTGTGACGAGCTTCCTGCTGTCCCACTCGGCACAGCAGATGATGGATGATGCACTTGTCCAAAGTGCCTGACCCGTTTCAGTCCTACTCTTCTGCAACAGTAAACAGAGGCGTCTTTCACTGTTTAAGCCACCAGCACATTCTCACATGATGAATGTGAGAATGCCTCTGAGGTAATGTGAAAATCCTGAACATTGTATATGTGTCAATTTAAATAAATTAACAGATGGTCCAGGTGGTAGATGAGATGAGATGTTCAGTGTTGCCCTACTGTTAGGATACATGAAAAATCTTTTTGCACACAGAACACACAATGTTTATACATCCATTTCTGCCAGAAACAAGATTTTAAATTATCAGTATGGCGTTTGAATCCAGTTTGGTTGGACAGATAAACTATTAACAATAATACTGTAACATTCCAAACACCATAAACAGAAACTCTTCATCAATAGCACTGACCACACAGTGATAATCGTCTCTGGGAAGTGCTGTTTAAAACAGAAATGCAACAATAAGGTATTTCCTCTTGATTCACATACTGTATATAGTAAATTACCAAAATCAAAACAAAATATATTAAACCATATTCATAAACGATTAGATAGTTAGGGAACATTTCATAATATCACAACCTGTGGTCCAAATAACAAAGTAGTAAACAAAGTAAACAAAACAGGTAGTGCTTTTAAAACTCACTATACAACATTAAATCACAAAATTGGCTAACTGGCTAGATGCTCCTGTCCTACAGCTACAGACAATAACAGCAAAAGGTGGATGCTGCCTTTTGCTTGTTTGTTTGTTTATATCAGTAATATGATTCTTTGAGAACCATATAAAATGCTTTTTGTTCACTTGGAGAAGTTCACCGCCACCAATTCGCTGTTCAAATAACATCATTATAATTCTTATTAGTGTTTAAGAACATCCTTCCCTTTAATTCTCTTCAGTCTCCATGGCTACTTGGCAGTTCAAACCAATTGTTCCCATATCTCACAGACTTAATTAGGCAGATATACTGACAAAAGTATACATGCAGACAGGTCGACAGAGAAGTAGACAAAAAGATGCTGTAGAATCTGCTGGAGGTTTTCTTCTACTATTTATCCTAATTAAGGAAGCAGTGCTATCATAAACGTTTGTGTGTTGTATAGAACAGCATCAGTAAACTAGGAAAGTGTTTTTGAACTTTTGTGACTTGATTTAACATTTGGAAATGTGAAAGTTTCCATATTTCCATGTTTCCATAAACTGAAATTAAAACAGGGATGAATGAAATGGTCTTTCATAGATTATATTCATTTGCAGATAGAGCTAAAGATTTCAGTTCTGATCTTAAGTTAAATTTTTAAAGAATATCGCTTTTATCTTGGAAATACTCAATCACTGTTAACCTGCAAGGCAACACTGCATTGGACCAGACTAGGGTCAGAGGCATGTTCTGGTGTCTGTGTGCTATGGGTGTCCAACAAGGTTTAAAATAGCTCCCCGGGAAACTGATCATCAGTGCTGAGCAGCAGTGAAAACAACATAGATCAGATTTCCACTCAGCATTAGAATAAGCACAACATATAAAGGGCCTTGTCAGCATTATTAAGCAACATTGGGGGACAGCTAAGATTGAAGATGATATATTTCTGTTACTTCCAATGTTAATCTCATTAACAGTCTTGATTCTTTGCAATGTGCCGCACTGTACTAAGTTGTGTCATGTGCTGCCACTAGATGGCATTGTCACACTTTATTGTGTTGCGCCTACAATCAACCTACAGACTTTCTCATAGAAGGAGATGAACTTAATAAAGTTGTGGAGTCATCTAGAGCACATTGGTCAGAATTTATAGACCCTAAATTACAATGTGGCTTTGAGGCTGGGCTCCCATTGTGTTGATGCAGTTGGTCCGACCATGAAGTATTGATCGTGTTATGAAATTCACTTAGATGACAAGTGGAATATGTTTATTTATAAACAGAAATGCCTCCATTTCTTAATGGCATCCATTTCTTAGCAGACAAACAACAGTGTATTGAAGGCAGAGGTAAAATTAGATTGAAATGCCAAAGGGAAAGAAATTTTCTTCTACTTCCTTCGTAGAAGGAAACCAACACATTGCTCTGCAGTTTTATATCAAGTTAACGATTTCTCATTTGAATAACATACTTAAGGTGGCATTGCATGACAATTTAGGAATTATGTTTGTATAAAATGAAAAGATGTTAATAACCAGCTGTCACACATAGCTAGGAACCTATACTTGACTCAACAGGATAAAGCCTTTTATTTCCAGATATATTGAACTGTGAGTTTTATATAGAGTTCTGTTTGTGATGTGTGTGTTATATAGTTATACAGTAAGAGCCCCTGGATGAAATCATTTTCTGTATTCTTGAGGCAGTATTTTGTAGCATGAAGCTTCAAAGCAGGGGGTCGTCCAGAGACATGATAGAGGAGCTGTTAGAGCTACTCAAGTGTAGTCACGCGTTCACCCTAATGTGTGATCATACAATAGGATGATTCATGATCACATCAGGAATTATCCAACAGACACTTTTAAGAGGATTACCATATTATTCTTCTCTAAGGAAATCATTTTAAGCAAAGTTCCAAACCCAGAATTGCTTCTTCTTAACAGTGAGTGTTGAATAGAAATACTCAGGGTGTGTTATAACACCCATGAAGGTACTTCTATAACCTCTTCTATAATCTGTTGAATCCTAACCTATCACTATACAGTATATACAACTATTGTCATGCTGTGTGACTGCAAAATTATCCTGTACAGAACAAGATATATACACCATATAATGTGGAACATATAGACTTGAGTAAATAGAGACTACAGTATACATTATTTAACACCGCATGCCAATGTATTTTCATTGCTCTTATAAGTTATATTACATGTCATTGTGTGCATATTCATTATCTCACTTCAACTGATTAGGGCAGTGTAATAATACATCACATAAACAGTCAGTGTAGATTTACTTCAGTCATGACCTGTCACATTCTGATATGGAAATAAACTGTGATGCATTTAAAGTTGTCAGTAATTGGTGTTGATGGAAATGTGTATAGATTTTTTTGCAGATCTTCTGCATATTTACACTGCATTTGGGTATGTTCTGTGATACTGTATATTGCGAAAATTGTAGGCTGTAGGTCAGCATATGAGATCTAAAATATATACCCTGCACATCTGTCTATTTTCTGCACTTCTGCATATTCTGTGTATGGCTGCAAGAATATCTACGGCGTGACTAATTTACAGTTAAAGCACAGTTGGAATATGATTTAATAGAACGTCCTTGTTTATGAATCTCTCCTAAAGGGTTGTATCTTTACATTCTGTTGTGATGACAGGATAGTAAAATAGAGGACAGCTTAAGTATTAGCACCAAAAATAATCTCAACATTATGGTCTGTTCAACTCATTCTCCTTTGTCTTGGCTTGTTGACCTAATCTAATACTGTACCAAAATACTTTGACAGAGTACCTCAAAACACCCCTGTATCTTGCCACAGCATTTTGATATATATCACAACCGACCCTAAGTTCCAACAAATAAGCCCAGGCATAGCAATAATTTATCATGTGATGCTTGGCTGTTATATATCTCTCTGTCTCAGTCACCATAACTCTTCCTTATAGTAGCCATTTGAGCACTGCAGTGTTACCAGGGACAGGAGTGATAACTCAGGTGTAATAATGGACCTCTGCACAGCCATGATGACAGACGAGCCCCCCATGTAGGAATATATTCTTAATAAAAACACACTTTCTTTAATAAAGGTCCATTCTGTTGCCAGTGTCTGATGGAAACTCATGAGACTGAAATTCCACAAATCTCCTGTGTATGACTGAGCCGCCCAAGGTTGAAACTATGCAGAATAATTTGTTGTTCAGTAGTGATGGAGCAAACTCTGTAAACATATTTCATTCAGTAGTGGTAGGCATAGCTGAGTTTCACAGTGCCAGAGGTCAACTTTGTGAATCAGAGCCATTTCTAAAGCCATATTAGCATCTCTACAGATGGGATAGCTGGTCTGCCAATTGGCTAGTCCAACATTTTCACCCAAACTGAAATATATCTACTATTTGACAGATTGAAATGGAAATTGGTACAGATATCCATGGTGTCCTGGACTTTTGTGATCAACGAACTTTTCTTCTAGCGCCATCATGAGGTTCATATTTGTGGTTTTGAGTAAAATGTCTCAATAACTATTAATTAGATTTTCATGAAATTTGGTTCATGTATTCACATTCTCTTCAAGGGAACAACAACACATTGATCCATCTTGCTTGATTTTTTTATTTAGTGCTATCATCTGGAAACATTTTAAATTGGCACTGTTCTAGCAAGTGTCAGCATAGTGACATGTTAAGATGGTGAATATGATGGTGATGGTGATGATGGTGAATAAGGCTTTACCTGCCAAACATTAGCATGTTAACATTGTCTCTATGGGCATGTTAGCATGCTGAAATTAGCATTTTGCTTGAAGCATTGCTGGGTCCACAGTATGTACAGGCTCACTGGGCTCATATCATAGCTGTGTACTTCTTGAAATTCTGCTCTCTGCAGTAAGCGCTGCATCCTTCATGAAATTGGACCTCTACTAATTATGTTTCCCAAACTCTTACAGTTTTTTTTGCACTGTTACTACCAACAACCCTGTCTTCTGCAGGCAAAAATAGTGGTCATCATTTAGGTTAATATCTTGAGGTTCCCATCTCAGGCTTTGCTTACGCTGAATGTCATTCATCTGCCTGTAGCTGATGAGCTGCCTGATAAGAGTCATAGTAATGGCCCTGCGAGATACTTCCCCATCTCTGCCTCTTACTATGGATCAGGGGCTGAAAAGGGCAAGTGGAATATGAATGAGAAATCAGATGGCCTTTTTACTTGACCTATAACCCCACTGAGCCATTCAGGCATGTGAGTCATCTTAAAGAGGATGCGGAAGCAGCTAATAGATTGCCGTCTCCTCAAGAGTAAATGTATAAAGAACAGTCAAGTAATATACCTGTTATAGTACCTGTTCAGAACTTCTTGATCATAGTGGACTTCTGCAAAGGTCGCTTTTTTACTGAAACATGATGGATTGCCAGAGTAAGAGAATAAAATATCTGAAAGAAATGAAAGAGAAAGAAAAAAAAAATGAACAAGCTGAGTTATTATATGTGGACTAGAATTGCTCATTTAACACTTTCTGCTGTCTTAGCTGTTTCTGACCTTGAAAACACCTGAAAAGGAAGAAAACTAAACAATATCTGAGGAGTCTATCGCCTTCTATCTTAACAGCAATTCATCCTAGTCTGGTTAACCTACCTCCAAATTTCCCTCAGTCTATCCAACTCACAAGTCAGAAGGAACACAAAAATAAAGATAGAAATTAATCAGAGGTCAGAAAAAGTATATGAGCATAGTTAGATCAACTGACCAGGTTCTTTGAACTTGATTGATATATTGCGTACATATCTGTTCAGTGTAGCTAGGTGAGAATGACAAGTGTAGCCCCAAGATTGGAGGGTAAGAAGCAATGATATCATGTTACTTACATCAAGAATAAGAGTAATATCTCTAAGGTTCTTGTCACACTATGCAAGCATTAGGGCTTCACTTATTCTAAACTCCTCAAGCTAAAAAGAAAAGGAGACTTGTAACATTAATAATGAAACTCCCCTAAATCTGTGATTCTGGAGGATGAGTCCTTCTTAAGAAAGTGACTTTGACTCATGACATGACTCTGATATTGGTAGTACTGCAATACTGTATATAAGTCAGTGTATATACTTTATGAAGCAAGAGGCTAAACTATGTTCAGTGTCAACCTTTTTACAATAATTTACAATTCCTCTACATTACTGTTATTAGCGTGTGGGCATCATGTTACCAGTGTTCAGTGCATGAACTTACCATAACTGAAACATTTCTTATGTAAAGAATGGCATTAGATATTATGTATTTTTAGTTTTTTATTTGTAGTTTTATGCCAATTTCTATATTTGCTTCATCAATTGTCCAAGCTCAATTTTTGGCAAAGCATAGGGTTACCACTTATGATGCTGATTAGCCGACAGCAAACAATGTAGGTCGTTTGTGTTTTTAAAGCTCTCAACCCTAAAAACAAAACAAAATTGATGTCTGAGCTGAGCTTTTGATTTGGACAATTGCTACACCCCTAACAGATAGTAGAAAAAATAAAAAAAAAATAAAATGAGGGACTAATCATCCAGTATATGTGCAATTAGTTTTGAATTAATATATCACATACACTCATTCATCCAGCACCACAGCAGTGCTTTGCTAATACTCAGAGGAAGATTTTGGTTCAGAAGAGTGAGGCCTGTCTTATTAGGACGATTATGTATTAGGACGTCTGTGAATTTAGTTTTTCATATTGCTTACTCAGTATTTGATCTTACACCTTGTCATCAGTGATTATTTAGCATCACTGTTTTTTCTTGTTTATTTATTTTTTATATTTTTTTTTTTTTTATTAAATCCCCTCTGCACCACTAATTACCACCACATTGAGACTAATCAGACTGGAATAATTTATGTTTCAACAAGGTCTTTTTTTGTATTTTACAATACAAAGCAAATAATATCCTACCACCACTAACACTGTGTACCCTACTAAGTAAGAACATCATCAAGGGAAATTTGACAGTAATTTTCAAGGAAAGGGACAGTATTACTCATTTGCTTCACCCACCTATGCCTGTAGATTGTGAATCATACGTCCACCTGATGAGGTTTATTCATTTGACTGTACATGCAAAATGAAGGTGCACCTTCATCTTGTGCTGTTTGTTGCCTTGTCAGTGTCTTTAGTCATTAGAGCAGGATGAAAGCAATTTGTCAGCTTCGGGGACTCATGATTGCTCCAAAACAAAAGTAGCAGGGAGGCTCTCCAAAGAGCTGACAGACAGTGCATTGAATTTCACAAGCACCTGCAGGCTGTTAACGTGATATACTCCACCCAAAACCTAAATTTAAAAAAAAGAAATTTATGAAACACTTAAACCCTGTAGACCACAGAAGTGGCTGTAATTGTTTTTTCAGTTTGTTTTTTTATGGAAATGTTTTCACAATATTAAAAAAAAGTTTTGAAACACTCCTATTCAGAATATATTTGCAAAACTCACATTTTCACTAAAATATGTAGGAATAGTGTGCTTCTCAATTCTCACGTACAACCCTGCTGAACTTATAAACGTGCAAGAAGACTAGTTTGTACATGGTTGGATTAAAGTTGCCCTGCAGCAAACATGATCTACAATCTCCTGTTTCTTCACTCTATGTGCAATATTTATGTAACCCAGTCACCTTAAGTGCTTATTATTTATTGTGCACAAAGCACATTAAACACAATAGTTTAATTATATTTTGCACAGAGCTACAAATACCAACAGTCCTCCATTGCTCAAAAACCTCACATGCTTTCAAGTTAGCTTTGGGTCAAATTGCATTGCTATGATGGGGTTAAAGAAATGTTTAGGATATTTGCTATATCAACTAAAATAATGCATCTCTTGAAACTGTTTTTTGACACAAGGTCACATAATAAGGTAATAATAGCCCAGACAAACAATAGCGCAAATTCAACCTGATTAAAACTAAGATACAGTTTTAACTGTAACTGTTAACTTTCATTTGGTCCTGTGGGCCTGTGTCAAAAAGTCCCCATAAATGCATGTACTAAATCTACTGATCCACCAAATGTAATTCAATGTTGGGTTCGGCTACACTAAACAGACCTGTGACTGTTATTTTACTCATAATTTCAATAGAACGTTTTCAGCAATGTGACGTTGGTTTAAAGGTTTCAACAAGCAGCACACCGAAGCACAATCAGAAGAAATTCCAAAACTGATGGGGAAGGAAGTGATTGAAATACGCACTAGTCTGTGAAGGGTGACAAAGCGATTAGGACTCTTGAGACTGCAAAGAATGACTCAGTGAGAGCTTTTATCTCCAAATTAAGAACACTTTGCACCAGTGAAGCTTTGCGGGAATGACTGCCCTTTCAAAATTCCTCCAAAAACAGAGCCACAACTCATCCAGGAAGTTGAACAAGAACCGAGTAATACATATAAGGTCCTGCAGGTCTCTTTCATGTCTGCCAGGGTCATGACTTGGCTTTTAGGAAGAACACTGGTGAAAAACTACCTCCATATGAAAACCAACATTATTATTATGATCTTTAAATATTTTGGGAGGATGTATAAATGCAGTTTCTGTGTAGGCTTATTCAGGCCTGCTGACAGGGGAGACAAACGGGTCATTTGTCCCAGGCCCACGGCAGAGGGGGAGCCCAGAACTGGACATAGAGAGAAATGAGTGGAATGGGGATCAGCAGTGTGTGGATGTCGATTGGTGATTGCACGTGAATTCAGCTCTCTACCAGAATATTGTGAGAGAGAATGTCAAGTAATGGGTTTCCAAGTCAAAGTCAATTTCTTTCATATGAAACAAAATTAAGGTTTTGGTGTGGACTAGTCAAGATTCTGATTTAAATCCCATTGAGATGTTGCTGTAGGACTTTAAACTTCCACCATAGTGATATTAAAGACCGACGTGAAGCATTTGGTTGAAGCTCTGGCTGATAAAAGGTGACACAGCTACAGATAGCTGTTAAGTTAAGTGCTTAACATGACTTTTTTATAGTTGTTGGCTAACCTACAGTATTTGCTTGGGTTGCCTATCTTTTGATGTTTTGCTTGATGATCTGAAACCATTTAGTATGAGATATATACAGTTGAGGCCAAAATTATTAGCCCCCTTATGAAATCACACAAAATCATGTATATTTCCATGGAAATGGTCATAACAAACACTGTTGATACTTGTATTGCTTCCAAAAGACAAAATCTCACAAAGTTTGATTAAAAAATTTTATTGCTGTGCTGAATTGTAACAAGAAAACTGAAAAATGGCAAGGTCAAAATTATTAGCCCTCCTGTGCTTTC
>JAUBNQ010000023.1:20265222-20280567 GCA_032353495.1 Ctenopoma kingsleyae
TTACTAAATTTCTTTCTCAATTATGTGGTAGTGAAAACAAAATTATTGATTGGATTATGTTCAGAGGCATTTTTTTTAAAATCAGTCAACATTTACAGTATTAATGGCAGCGGAAGGATATGTACGGACTGCCATAGATACCACAGTTTTGTCTGTGGTTATATTGAGGTTACAAAAGCACTTTGGTTATGGTTACAGGTTGTCTAAGTAACTTCATAGGGAAGGACCACAATGATTCAGTCAATAGTTGATAAACTAATAGGTTGTAAAATACACTATGAGTCAGTATTAGTCACTCAGATTTGCATGAATAACACTGTGCTTATTTTAGTGTTGACTCATTTAGCAATGTCCCACTCACAGAAAAATGAGTTGTCGTAAAATTCTCACAACTGGGGAAAAAAAGGCTGTGTCCTTTTAACATCTTTCTAATAACAAGCCCACAATGCAATGGCAGATTTTTCAAATGTGAGAGTTAATTACTTACAGTTAAATTCGTGTACCACTAGACCTGTCGGTAGTGATACAAAACGATGACTACTTCTAAATACCTGAAATCAAATGCTGATGCTATAAACTATATATCCAGTCAAAACCTAGGTGTCACATAGATATGCACAAGGTACCCTTTTGCGTAAGTATCTGACACACAATGTTTGACCTTCTCTCATTGGTTAGAAGGAGGAATTTGCAAAAAGCTTTGCAGGCAAGACTCTCCGCAGTGCTACTTCAGGCTTTTTCTGAAGTCTCAACCATTTTGTGAGAGTAGAAGAGAATTATAATGAAACCAGTTTTAATAATACTGTACAGCATCCTTAAATTGTTTCATTATTTTCTATTACTAAGCTCGCTTTTTTGATATTTGGCATAAGATTTCGCTACATTTTTTCAAACAAAAGGTAAAAAAATCATCAACAAGTGAGTATGTATGTCAGACACAACCTTACAAGTCTCCTGAGGCTATGGCACTGCAGACACCTCATTCTGTCTTTGCTGTGTGAAGATGATATATACTTGGCTCTGCACATTGCAGTAATCCACTGCAATGCACACTTGGGCGTGCATTTAGCACCCTATGCAACAACTGTTATTTCCAAGCCTTTTGTATAGTGGGTTCAGAGTATCAGGCAGGCGTGGAGAAGATGATAGATCGTGAGAGCTTGCTCCATGCAGAGGCCTTGAATTTAAGTAGCAGCTAACCATTCATTTTAAATAATTTCATGTTTCTTTCCACCAATTCCCTGTCCTTCCAGTGCTATTATCAGAGTAACTGTGGCAACATATTATTGAGAGGATGGCAGCCATTGTCTTTTTTCTTTAAGACTGACAAGCTTGTATTTATTCAGTACTATTTCCTTACAACAGGAATAATATACACACACACGCTCACACATAAGTGCTGCCAATCATTTAGGGAGGATAATGTAAGTTCGCTAATGCATCATTGTGTTTTTTTTAATCAGGCAACATACAGCACAGTGCACAACATGTATTGATAGGAATAACCTGTTAGGGGACATTCTTCTATTTTTTGCAACAAAAGGATCAATTTAATGAGCAAACTAACTTGTAAAATAAACCGAACCACACAAACCTCAAAATGGACGATGAAGTTTGAAAACATTTTTAATAGAAATAAAATTTTGTATAAAAAAAACTAAACATGCTTCACACACTTCATTAGTTTACATGAGGTTTTACAAATACATAGTCAGATAGCCAGGCACTGTATCTTTTTGTACATTTTCCCCAATTTTAGGATATGTCAGGACATAAAGCAGACATCATCAATCTATTTAATAACATACATTAACTTGCCATTTAATTTGGTCAGCACTCACATTTTATTCTGCAACACAAATGGTGTTGAAAGTAATACAGAGGGAGGCATGAAAAGCAGCATTGAATTCACAACACAAATGACCCCGCAATGTTTTCCCCAAGACATTAGAGGGCTTTTATACTGCACAACGCCAACTATTAATCTCTTCAGCGAGCTGAGGATGATAGATATTGTATACCTATGCAATTAGATTTTCATTTCTTGAAAAGCCTTACAACTTCCTGACACCTCCTTTTACTATGAGAGTGCCTGAGAAGGACATGTATGGTAATCAATTTTCTCCGTAGCTGGTCCATTATGGATATCAGCTTCAGGGCATTTTGCACAATCCTCTCAAGGGCATACTTCATCTTAATTCCTCTCCTAATGGATCCGTACAGTTAAGGCTTACCCTTATACTAGGTGTGACCAAGAGAGTTGCTTGTGGCAGTGATGGGGAGCACCCTGGATGACAGCTTACAGTAAGATCTCCTGGCTAAAATACAGTTTATTTTAACCACGAGCCCCTGTTTCAAAGCACATACAGGTAACACGGAGGGCAGTGGCAGCCTTGGGCTAGCTGGTAAGTCATGGCCTCACTTAAGCACAGATAAACAATCACTCACTAGACCTTCACCATTTGAGAACAGTTTTTAAATGTACAATAGGCCTTGGCCCAAACAATTGTTAACAACGCTGCAACAGAGTTTAAACGCATTCCAAATATATTGTTTTTTCTTCATTTTTTAACAACACAACACAGGATGTTAAAACTGGCATGCTCAAAATTGGCAGAGACCATCTTATATGTGTAGTCCTTCTTATTAACTCATGTGGAAACCTGGAAGAAATAAAAGTACATGGAGTCTTGTACAAATTTGTTGCATTGTTGAGATGATCACCACTTCCAGTTGTTTGACTCATGAGACCAGAATACATTTATAAATAAAAAGAAACACAAGCCCCTCTTAAAAATTCATAGACTGTATTTTCATGCCTTTTTGGTCTTGATTAATCCCTTATGACTGATTGAGGATTTTACGATTAATTATAGTTTTCAGGATTGGCAGACAACATTAATAACACCTGAACATATTCTTGGTTTTAGTTCGGTTTCAGTCAGTGCTGCTCAAGATGACAGAGAAGTCTTTGAAAGAGGGCATAGCTGAAATGTAAACACTCAAAAGGAAAGTTCCATCCTTCAATCTCCAGGCCTCTGCCATGCAAGTATTTTTCATTTTCTTTTTTGTGTGTATTCTTGTGAGGCGGACAGAAGATGGAACCTTACAATTATACTGTTATCTGTTCTGGTCCCCTGTTTTGTCCATCCCTGCACTTCTTTGTGATCTATCCTCATCATGTCACGTCTTTGGGCAATGCTTCTGTGATCTCCACCCGTGCAATGACACATCCATTTTATTTTGCAGATCATGTGAAATTCCACTGCATGTTTTTCTTTCTATCAGGGTGCAAATCCTGAATTATGATAAGAACTGTTATCCCTTAGATTGCATGGTTGCTGTAGCTGATGTAGGTTTGCTTTGTTGGGTAAGCTGAAAGAGAAGAATGAGAGGGAAGATGAGTGTCAAGGTATTCTAGGTAAACTGTTGTCACTTATAAGATGGGGAAGACTAAGCATGTGGGTGTTATTATTTCACCCTGTTTTCCAGGTGAAAGTGTAAGAGAACTGGCTGAAAATGTGTGTTCAGTTGCTGAGTTGTTCCCATGTAGTAGCGTTTGAAAAAATGCCAATAATCCTTAAGGCTATGTAACTCTCTGGCTATATTTTGACATAAATACACATTCTGTATTACCTACAGCAGACAAAGGGTGTGAGGTTACATAAAGCGTGCTGCCATCTCATCACCTCCTTTACTTTCTGCTATCAGGCCTTAACTTTCCAGTTGTCTCCCCAGACGGTGTTAGCTGATTTGCTGAGGTGGAGCACATAAATCCTGACATATCGCCACCAGATCTCAGCATTTGTGGGAGCTGGCCCAGATAGGAATTTTTCAATTTCATCAAGCCATATATCCACACTGGCAATGACAATGACAAATGGTGCTTATTCAAATAGCCATGCACTGTACAGCCCTTGTAAACCATAACCCCATCAGTATAAATTGATGCTGGCTATCAATTCTGCATTTTGGCCTTGTTGACATTCATTATATCAAAACTCCCTATTAACTCTTAACAGAAACTTAAAGAAAGATAGGAATTAATGTTGCTGTATGTGTTTACAAGTAGCTATTTTGATGGGCTTCACCACAGTCTGCCATTGTTACTATAGTGTATTGTTGTTTCAGTTCATATTGATTTCTGCTTTTGTATAACAATAAATACAATGTCAGCTCTTTTATTCTTCTATGAAAGAAAACATTTCTCGCTACGTTTGTATAACAGGAAAAGAGTAAATAGAGCTTTAAAATGTGCAACAATAGACAAAATTTGTGTGTATTAGTACAGACTACACAGAGGAAAAATATCTTTGTTGACAGACAAGACTGATTAAAACCTTCCTCTGCCCCAGGCAAGCTGAGGAGGATCACTTTGGACGTCACAAGTAATTTCTGCTGATTCAGTTGCTGAAGTTATTTACTTTACTTGTAAATTCTGTGTGTGTGACTGATATAGTTAATAGCACTTTTGTAGATATTCAGATTAGGAGGATTGCACATGTTAATAAATCTAGCTGTTTAAAGAAGTTGAGTCAGATGCCCCATCGGAATTTACAGTGAGTTTAAACTGTTTCCAATTACAAGTTAAACCATATTAATTTTATTTCTGGTTGGCAAATTAATGTATTCTTTTCACTTTATTTTATTTTTGCAATATCAGATTAACAATAACTAACTACCTTAAATCATTACTTGATGCATTTATTATTTGATTCACAAAAAAACAAAACACAAATTTCCTAACTCATAATTTCTTTATTTTTTAAAAAGCTCATAATATTATGCTTTTGATATTCTGATGCTGCATATCTGCTTTTGTGAAGTTGGGTGCCCATGTTACACGTCAGAAGATTTAGGTTTTTTTTAACGTTTGTTTGCAGGCTGGGTGCCAGCGAGATGGTCAGGTGTCATTCTGGCCAATTTGTTCTAAGTTTTTTTTTTATTTAATTTCTTTATTTTTTAAATAAATGCTAATGTAAGATTTTAAGCATATCTGGCTTCTACACACTAAGTATGCAGTCCCACCCACCAATACAGGTAAGCTGCCACTGTCCTGGTCATCGCTACTTCAATGTTTGTGCAGAAGTCAATATGTCTTGCAGAAAGTTAACTTTAGTATTTTCACAACCTCTCCCAGTATGCAGCAGGTTGTTTTACAGTGACTTTTGTAGTTAACTACTTCTTGGCTGGGAGCAGTGGCAGCTATTTGAGAACTTGTTTCAGAACATCTCTGCGGTGTAAATACAGCGAGTAATAGTCAAAGAGAGTAGGTTAATTTTTACCATGGGGAATGTGTCAAGACATCAAGTTTCACATGTACCTGGTAAATTCAGGTGACTATAATGAAAATCATGTCATAAAACAAAAAGGACAAAAGGACATAACATGCTTTCTGCAGTATCCATCAAGTGAAATTTAAGTTATTTTAAATACTACAACCAATGTAATTTACTTCACGATGATACCAGTATGAAGATTTGAAAACAAAATCCTGTACAGATGACATGGCCTAGAATTATTGACCAACTACATAATTTTTCATTACTTCTCAGTAGTATGCGACAGTAATTTCTACTAATATACTGTCATGAATTAACCATTAAACAAATGAATGAACAAAAAATGGTTGCATGAATAAAATAAAAAAAATATGTTTGAGGTACATATATATACAATATATAATATATATACAATATATAATATATATACAATATCAACCAGACCAAAACCTTTTATAGCAGGCATGAAACTTTTAAATTAGCCTTCTTGTGATGGAAAAAATATATCTTCTCTTGTCTGTTTGGACACTTTTAGGACCAAAAATATGTTAATGTCTCACATTTACAATATTTTAAAGTCTGAAGTAGAATAGCTGCAGTTTCAGAATAGATTCTCAGTTGTGTGTGTGTGTGTGTGTGTGTGTGTGTGTGTGTGTTGTGTTTATGTGTGTGCAATCCTGTAGTGCTTCCTCCTGACTCGCAAATATCGAGTCTGTCCCCCTTCCAACAAATAAACAACATTGTCACATTTACTGGATTCAGTGAAGTATTAAATAACACGATGCACATCTGTTAATAAGTACTCTTTTTACTGTATTTCCTATTTCTGCATCAGTTTGTTTGATGCACAGACACTGAAGGACAAAACATGCCTGAGGGGGAATAAAAAACAGTGGGTTCCTAGTCAAAGGCTTCCTTCCTCATTAGCATTCATGATCTTACTTTGTGTTTCGAGGCTTTCACACAGCTCGGTCTTGGCTTCTCCATTGGGTCTGAGTCCGGCCTTGGGGTTGAACTTATTGGACATGGTGGCAGCGGTAACCACGGCCTTGAGGCTGCGCGTGCGCTTAGGCACATTCTGCTCGGGGTGGAAGAGAACCACATAGACTTTGGGCATGTAGAGCAACCCGAGGGACACTGATGCACTCAGACTCACAGAGATGGTCAGCGTGGTGGTTTGGATGTACATCTGCAAGAGGCAAACATCAAACATGCACAAAACAGTTTAGATGTTACATATTTTTCTATGGAGTGTATGTGTAGAGGCCTGTACTGTACAAGTGACATCTGCTGTGTGTCATTTTTATGAGAGTATCCAATGACCCGTTTGTTGGCCAAGCTGTTGTTGAAGTAGTTTCTACTGTAACCAATGAAGCCTTCAAAACTATTTAATGCAAGTGATATGATAAAACTTTTTAAATCAGTATCTCATCTGCTTTTATAGTGTGTGTGCTCAACCAGCCAAGGCCACCTTGTTTGTTTAATTTTCTGCCGTGCTAGTTTTAATATGGCCATGACATCAACCTGAACACAGATTTGACAGCACCAGTCAATTGGATCCTATTCTGAGTCACAGGAAGCAGGCCCATTAAAAAGAAACAAGCTCATGATATTTTTACACATGGTCAAATTCTCTATATCATGGGGGAGGGCAACACTGATTATC
This sequence comes from Ctenopoma kingsleyae, assembly GCA_032353495.1. Classification (NCBI taxonomy): domain Eukaryota; kingdom Metazoa; phylum Chordata; class Actinopteri; order Anabantiformes; family Anabantidae; genus Ctenopoma; species Ctenopoma kingsleyae. The sequence continues at coordinate 20,272,171 of JAUBNQ010000023.1, forward strand.
ATTTTCACTCATTTCTTTTTAATTGTTTGCAAACCTTCAGCAAATTAATGACTCATCTTCAAGAAAACAATCAAGAAGGAAAGCTTGTGTGACTTTTATACTGTACATCATGGCTTGTCGTGACTGCTTGACTGGTCGTCTGAGAGCAATTCCTAACCTGTAATTTGTATTATTATTATATTATTAGAAGTTACAATTTAATGGTACTGCAGACATGAATGCATCTAAACACTCTGGGTTTCTCTATAACAGGGTCCCAACCTTTTGCAGTCTGGCTGACAAAGGTAGGTGTTGATATGGGCATAACCAAAGTAAACATGTTGATATTAAAACACAAATTAGGCCTGTTGTATATCCCTACAACCCCAGAAGAAATGTATTCTCTTTAGTCTCTTTATACATTTTAGTGTCACCATGTAGAAATTAGGGACTAGCACTGTAATGTTTGTTCAGACATTAATAGTAAATGAAAGTTGTGTACTTGTGGAATGTCCTTTGCATGCAGAGACTGCAACTGATTTTAAGACAGTTGCTGGGTATTTTCTCTGGTGATACCAGGCCTGTGTTCTGACTTATAACACAGGGGTGGGGTTAGTCCCGAGCTTTTCTCTTAAGCCTAAAAAAGGCAGGCTCAGTTGGGTTCAGACTGTGTGACAGACTTGACCACTCAAGAACCGATGTTGTTTTAGCTTTTACAGTCTCCTTTGTTGGTTTAGCAGTATGATTGGGATCATTGTCTTACTGTAGAAGAACCTGCCAATGGGCTTTGGAGTAGTCACATGAACTTGAGCAGATAGATACACTGTGCACACTGTGTTTATACCTCACTATGATGTTTCATATGAGATGCACACTTTGCATTTTAGGCGGTTCATTCTCTCCTCCATATGTTAATGCCATCACATACACATTAACCTTGGTTTCATCTGTCCACAGACTGTCCTCATATAAAATACAACTACATATGTCTTTGTACCTTGCCCTAACAAATGACAAATACCGTGCTTATTTATGTCTAAACCTAGCCCAGATGTTTTTGTGCCTAATCTCAACCAACAAAACACTTTGTTTTTTTTTGACTGTTTTGGGCAAAACAGAAAAAAAACACCCTTTTGGTGCAATTGTATGAGACAGCAGCTCCCATTTTGGTGCCTGGTGCCATTTCAACAGATGCCTGCCTCCATACATGGGGACATATAGCACGCTCATATACAGTAGGTCATACTGTATGATAGGGTAGGGACAAGCAACCTATATGGGTGTTAAGGTTAGAAGTCCACAAGACCTTTTTTGAGGACTCTAGTTGCTTGAAGTCTTGCCAAGCAGTAACCGTTGCCATCCAGTTTTGTTCCTAACCAAAGATTTGCATCTTGCAGTATTGTACTGTTGCTGTTCATAAGAGAGAGTTCAGAGAGAGTGGTCACTGAAATATCCACATCTGACTCTTGTAGAGTGTTTTTCTTTATTATGGAGATAATTCTTCTGGCACCAGCTGTGGAGGTTTTCCTTGACCTACTAGTCCCTTTGCGATTAGCAAGCTCACTAGTGTTTTATTTCTTCCTAATTATATTACAAACAGTTGATTTTAGCTGTTTGGATGATGCCTGTAACTATTTCACTCTTGTTGCTCAGTCTCATTGTTACATGCCACGATAGGTGACATGTAATGACTTCTTTGACTTTCATTGGCACAGCTTTTGTAGTTTTTATGGTCCTCATGTTAATAAATAACAGCAACCGTCAATTCAATTCAATTCAATTCAGTTCTATTTATATAGCGCCAAATCACAACAAAAGTGTTCTCGAGGCACTTTACATTGTAAGGTTTAAGACCTTACAAAATATAAGTAAATACAGAATAATGTGGAAAACCCAACAGTTCTATACTGGTACTGTGTCTGAATTCATATAAACATTTCACTGTTTTGGATTTACCCTTTGTTTAAAAGAATTTTTAACAGTACAGATAAACTCACAATAATATTTTTGTGAAAAATCTTTCAAGTGGTGTAAATGACATCAACACACTGTATGATCATTATGTAACTTGAAGTTTTATTTTGAAAGGACTGCACTAGTCACAGTACATCCACTTGACGCTAAAAAGTAAACAAAGGAGAAACGGTAAAGGAGATAAAAAGTAAGTTAGACAAAACTCTGCTTATATTTAGCTTGTTATCATTTAAATACAGTGACGTGGTTTTAATTTGTTCTCTAGACGTGGTTTGTTCATGACATCTCTCTGGTAGAATAAATGGTAAAAAAAAAAAAAAGTAACGAGTTGATTGTTGTCTAATGTAGTGTAGTACAAAGCGTTTCTTCTTCACAAATCTACTCAAGTAAAAGTAAAAAGTATGGTGCAGTAAAACTACTCTTAGAAGTACATTTTTTTCAAAAACGTACTTAAGTAAATGTAACGGAGTAAATGTAACTCGTTACTACCCACCTCTGCCTATCAGTAATGAATTACAGTAGTCCAGCCTAGAAGTAACAAATGCATGGACTAGTTTTTCTGCATCACTTTGAGACAGGATGTGCCTAATTTTAGAAATATTCTAAAAGAAGGCAGTTCTACAGATTTCTTTTATGTAAGGGTTAAAGGAAGTATCCTGGTCAAAGGTGACTCCAAGATTCACAGAGAGTCACGTTGCTTGACTGAGCTACAGCTGTTGAAATACAATTTATACATGTTGAAACCCAAATGTATAAAAACTTTCTTGTGCTGCCTTCCGGAAAAGATGGACTTTTTTCACTATTAAAGGTTTTAAATACAGCATATGATGGTATTACAGTGAGCTAAAACTTCTTTTTGTATTGTAGTTTAATTGTAGTAGTAGTTTAATTGTAGTTTATATGATTCTACCTCCAAAGTAGTATCTTCTTTTGAGTAGAGTTTCATCAACTACTTTGTGACCCCCGGTAGATTCCTCCTCTTTCTTCATCAACACAACGCAACATTTAGCTCCCTACATTTGAGCTCCACAGGAATATCTTGTTTGTTTTTATGTATTATTTGTGACTCTCCACAATACATTTCCTCCAGACTGGTTGCATCTCAGCCAGCCCTGGTACCTTGTGGGACTGTAGCTTGAGAGAAAAATGGAGGCAGTAAGATAGAGGGACAGCTGCGGTGGTCCCCTCCAAGCTGTAGAGAGCATTAACCAGTGCTCTGGGCTCAGTTCACTGAGGCCTCAGGGACAGACAGTTAAACCCAAGCTGTTACTTCCATAAACAGAAAAAAAATGCTCTGTTACATTTCAACTAATTACAATAAACAGTTACCTTAAATAGGTATGTGGGATAGAACTGAAATACGTTATTAGGATTTAAAGATGGGTATATTTTCCAATATCTGTGCTGTATATTTAACAAAATATGGTAAAATTTATAGAAATTTTGTTTGTAAAGTTAAACTATACAGTATTTGCAGTTTCAGTTATAAAATCTGCAGCTAAATTTTGCAAGTAAATCAATCAATTAATATCTTATCTTATCTTATTGTCAGTCATCAGTGGAAAATACTAATTGTAATGTTCTAAGGTGACATTTTCAAATGTAAGTTTCACCCTGCTTCCGTGGTACATTCTGTCATTTGACTAAAACTATGCATGAACTGATCATTATGGCTTTATTTGACTGAAATATTGTCTCTTTAGGTCAAGGGAAATGAAGTCCTTTTTATTTGTCACACTTAGATGGTTCAGATCATCATACAAATTTTAATATCATGCAAAGATAATTCAAGTAAATACAAAATGCAGTTTATAAATGAAGAAAAAATCTGTCCAAACTTGCCTGGCCCTATGTGAAAAAGTAATTACCCCTAAACCTAATAAGTGGTTATGCCACCCTTGGCAGCAACAACTGCAATCCAGCCTTTGCGATAACTGGCAATGGGTCTTGTGATTTTGATCCATTCTTATTTGGTCATGCCACAGCAGACTTTAGTCCTGACTTTGATTCAAAGGTGGACTTTTGGCCCCTTTGTTTCAAATAATTGTCCTGCTGCATAACTCAAGTATGCTTGAACTCACAAACTGATGACCGGACGTTCTCCTTATGGATTTTCTGGTAGAGCGCAATGATGGTGGCAAAGCAGCCCTAAACATCACACTACCACCACCATGTTTGACTATTGATATGATATTCTTTTTATGAAATGTTGTTTTATCTTTATGCCAGATGTATAAAAATAAAATATGTAATGGGACACACACCTTCCAGCCTTTGTAACCCTTTCCAGATTATATATCTGTTGCTGAATTTCTTTAGATGGCGGCATGATGTTTTGCTTTTTGAGGTCTTTTATTGTGATTCACTTTGTCAGACAGCTTCTACTTAAGTGATTTATTGATTTATTGGCAATAATCAGACCTGGGTGTAGTAAGTGAAAGTGTACTAAGCTTTCCAAAAAATCACAGTTGTCATGTCATGATTTAACAAAGACGGAGGCAATTACTTTTTCACGTAGAGCCAAGCAGGTTTGGACAAATTTTTCCCTTAATAAATGAAATTATCATTTAAAAACTGCATTTTGTATTTAATTTAATATCTTTGTGTAATATTAATTTTTTTGTACAGTGCATTTGCTTACAGTGTTGTCAGTGTCTGACCATTTCCAGTGTTCAATCCATTAATTTCTTTCCTCCTGATTGCAGTCCAGCTGAGCATGCACAAGTTGGAGCTCATAAAAGTGAGCTGCTGTATGTCCTTTAAGGGTTAATGAATGTAAACATGCAGTACTCTATTTTTAGCCCGTTACTCTAGAGTATATGTGCTTCAGTTTGCAAAGTTAATTTAAACTACCTGATTCCCAATTCTACAATAAGCTACTTTATTATTTCTCAGCATGCTATAGAAATAGTGGCTTCCTGCATCAGAATACACTATAATTGCTCTCTAATTAAGCTAATAAACAAATAGAAGCCTTAGGGAACACAATAATATAGCTTCATGGGTGAATGCCATTTATAAAGATCACAATCCTTTGGCCTTGATTAGCTTTAGGGCCTGTTCACACATTATTTGAGCATCCAGAGAGCTGCTCTGCTATAGGCCTAATGAACACAACATCTCCTCTCTGAAGTCCAAGATGCTGCTCAGCTGCCTCTGCTCGGTAGCATCAATCATCATTATGTTTTACTTGCCTGGAGGACGTTGTGTGTGTGAATAATGCTGTTTATCTTTAGACTGAAGAAGGGACAATGAAAAGAACCATGGGGTGTTAACAGGTAACAGGGATGAACACAGAGCACACACAGTGATGAGCACACTCCTGTCTGACATCTGCGCTTGTTGAACTCACTGCAACTCCCACTTTTTGTCTGACTAGTGCACTAACAGCAGCTTTCTGTTGTTAAGTTGACAGTGCCAATAGTGTGATGGAGACTTCATAGAGAAATAAACAACACCACTCAATACATCAGTCCATTCATGCACCGTAATAGCAGGACCTCTTTGTGTGGGCTGATTGAATTTGAACTGAGGCTATTGTGCTGAAGCCCCATTCCCATACATGCTATTATTCGACGTCATTCCTCTTGCCTCTGTCGTTGAAACAGCCGCTGATTTAGACAGTTTCTCCAGGTAAGCAGGTGTCATCTATTCTTGAAGTTAGCTTACAGCTCAGTGCTCATGCTCCATAGATAAACCAGATGTCCCTGTTTGAATGATAGAGAAAGCCTGCCATGGCATTTGTTACATTTATCCTGGCACCAGATGACAAATAAATGACTGTGCTGTAATGATGAGGCAGAGGGCCGCTGTAAAACTGGTGATGAGCACATAGGCGGCTAGATAAGGTAAATCAAGACCTGGAGGAAGTGGAGCATTTAATTGCTATGAAAGATGTGTCAACGTGGGCTGCAAGGCTTTGTGGGGCCTGTCATTTACAGTATGATGATTATGAGGTGTGTTTGCTTTGACGGGTTAATTCCTTGAATAAGAACATTGTTTATGTAACAGCTCAGAATCAGTCACAATTTTTTTTTCCACGTGAAGCACAACAGAACTGGCTATTGGTTAGGCTATGAGAAGCAGCAAGTTTTCCAAAGATAAATGACAATAAATCCCTTCAGATTGTTACATATAAGAATTTTCTGATCTGATACCTCTGTTCTTGGGATATTAGCACAGCCATTTGTCAGTGATGTAACAACACTAGCACTAAGGTTTGGTTAAGCTTGTGACAAACCTGAAGACACCAGCAACCTACCAAGACTAGACAAACTGCTAAACTGCTAAATCACTTGGATTGTATGAATACCTTTTACATTTATTATTACTCCTCTACATTTCAATAACAGTAAGATGTTTTTTAAGCTAAAAACATGCTGAGACACAGACTTTGCTGATCTGTTTCCAGGTCTGGGGGTTGTGTTGAGGTCTTGGAGGATGGAACTGCAACTCAAGACCATGAAACCTGTATGTCGCAATTTTAATCTTGGTTTCAGAACAATTTACATTTAAACTGTCCTCAGTTGAAAAGTGTAATGCATATGTAGTTCTTTAACTATACACTCGCTGGCCACTTTATTAAGTACACCTCTACAATTCAATGCAATCCAGTACAGCAGCTCTGCTATGAATTCTACACAAAAGGTTATAATTTCTCAGTTTTTGTTGAAATTCGTAGAAAGATGATAATTCTAATATGTGTTTTTTATTGAAGTCATAGAGGGTGGTGGAGTTGTACTGGAGTGCATTATAATAAGAGGTGTATCTAATATTTTACCCTCTCTATTCAAAATGAATGAGTGCGGTAAAAGACTAGACACACCTCTTAATATAATGCACTCAAGTTCAATTCCACCAGTCTCTTAAAATTATTCTGCAAGTGCCTCCAAGTGACTCAGATATTTTTTCATGGAGGTGTGGACAAACCAAATTGGATTCATGTTCATATTTCTGACAATGTGATTGTTGTCAGAACGGTCATTTTAGAGTTGTTATGTTTTTCTTTGCACATATGCATATTGCCTGCCGTCATCAGTTCACTGACATCAGTGAGGAGACTAGAGAGATTATAAAGTTTCAAATTTGTTGGATTATGGGAAATATGGAGATGGTTCTGTTCAGGCCAAACTGGAAGGAATATGCATAACCAAGAAGTTATTGAAAGGTTTGTGTGATTGCAAGAATTATATTATTGCACACATATGTATCTGTATTTTATTTAAATGTGCATAGGTTTTGGCTGTGCTTTGGCCATAACGATGTTCACACCAGAGATGCAGATGTCACTTATAAATGTGAAGGGACTTTCAACATAAAAAGGTTGCATCTGACAAAAAAAGTGGTATTGAGAATTGAGGACTACAATGTGACTGTAGCCTTATTGCTACATAATCTGACTAAACTACATTGTAGTATGTGACGTTTTTCAGACTGCACACTTAAAGGCCCTTTTGGTTATATATTACACTAAACATGATTATTCTCTCTCTGGAGAAGAAAGTAGTAAAATGTAGAACATTTTCATTAAGTAAAATTTCCATTCTCCCATGTTGGATTTCATGTCCTACCTTATCACCCCTCAGGATAATGATAGAAGTTTTCAAACTGAATAAAATTTGAATTCCCAGTCACTGTGTACAGTTTTCCACAGGAAATAATAATTCATGAGTAACTAATATATTTTGAAGCAAGAAACTGGGTGTCTTATATTAAGCCTAGATAAGAGAAGTTCTTCAGAGTTTGTAAATGAGATTCATCAGAGGCAGGGGAAAAAGAAGAAACAAAAAGTAGGACTTTACTTATCCTTCAAACATTCACTTACTATTCAAAGCCATGCTAGCTAATGGATTACCTCATCCTCCAAAAAAGCTGCTCAGTCTCCCTGTGATTGTATAATTCTCTTTCATCTTCAGAGAGAGGAGATAGAATGATTAAACAAAGAGCACGCTGATATCCATGGCTGCTGTTGACATGCGACTCAAGATGTGCAACACTCACATTAAAAAATAATATGGACTTGCACTTGGACAATTTTTTTTTCTTTCCTGAGTATGCTATGTGTATCATGATCATGATTGTAGATGACATTTCAGTACATGTCCCTGAATGTAATTATGTTACTGTATCTCAGCATGTTTCTGACAAGTTTTATATCTAAAACTTCATAAAATACTTTACATACATCACACATATGTTTTTTTTCTTCCAGGAGAGCACTTTTGAGGTCAGGCACTGATGTTGGATGAGAAGGCCTGGCTCACAGTCTCCACCCTAATTCATCCCAAAGGTGTTCTATTGGGTTATGGTCAGGGCTCTGTGCAGACCACCAAGTTCCTCCACATCAAACTCACCCATCCATGTTCTCATGGACCTTGCATTATACACAGAATTCATTGATTTGGTGGGGTGAGCCAATACTTTTGGCAATATAGTGTATGTAGC
>JAUBNQ010000023.1:20280667-20291608 GCA_032353495.1 Ctenopoma kingsleyae
ATGGACCTTGCATTATACACAGAATTCATTGATTTGGTGGGGTGAGCCAATACTTTTGGCAATATAGTGTATGTAGCTTACAGTGTTTTTCCCTCTAGATTAGATTACTGGTGCGAGATTGTAGATTAGTAGGATGACAGAGTTAAGTTAATTTTAAGTTTAGTTTTTCCTTGTCCATGTGTGTATCTGTACTGTACTGTACTGTATATGGGTTCCAAAAGAAAGAAGTTAACAGAGGAAATCGAATAGAAACATTAACAGTGACAAGAAAAAGTAAGTGAACTTATTTACTATTTCCAATATCCTGTTTTCTGCATAAATTTGTTATGAAATGTCATCTGTTCTTCACGAATGTCACAAATAGCACAAGGTTTCTAAGCTGATACAACACAAATAGTCATGATATTTCATGTCTTTATTTGTGTCAGATGCCATTAAACATACAAAGTGATGGTGTAAAAAGTAAGTGTAGAAGCTGTTACTCAGTTTTAGTGTTGACAGCAGGGAAAATTATGCTAAGGCCAATATGCAGATTCCCAGCAGTTTGGGCTTCACAACACACACTATATGAAAATAATTCATTGTACTGCTGGTGACATACTGCATTATTAATGTAATTAAATTGGCTGCACTCATATGCATATTTTCCGCAGTGCTGTAGACTATAGAAATTATTTTAGGATGTTGAGCATGACACAATGCACACTCTCTATCTCTGAAGAATGTTTTTTCCACAAAGGTAACTATCACAGCCAGTTTTCCAGCCCAGTATTTTGATGCATTGTTTTGTTTAATCCCAAATGGGAGGAGGTAGGGATTAATTTGTTGCATCTGTCAGACCCATGCTGGCACCGCTGATAGTGTCCATGCCAGTAGGATGCTTTTCCCTCACCACTGTCCTCCCTTGTTGCCACTGAGCCCCTTTTTGTTACACTGCCAAAAGACCTCTTTCAATTGGATCTACAGATTTCTACTGTGTCATTGTTGTACACTTTTGGCTTTGCACCCAGATTTTCTCCTCTGAATGTGAGCTCTAAGCCCAGCCTCCATTTCCCTTTGCCTTTGGATGTTGACCTGTAGCATCCCAGTGCTCCCACTGGATGTGATCCAGGTCCACGGTTCATGAGGTCAGGCACATTGATTTGACACGGGAATACAAGTGCGAGTGTTTGTTTGTGTAAACAGCTCACAAGTTGTTAATCCACTGTGGCATGCTGCCATCACATATACAATATGTCATCCACAGAACTGTGTGCTGCCTGAAGAGTTAGAGAATGCATTCATAAAACTCAGTCCACACTAATTTATATATTCACTATCTGGAACTTCAGCACTTTTGCTTTTTTAATTGCTTTTATCATAAAACAAAGGGAGGGTTAGACATGTACTAGGTATTATATAAGAATTAACATTTAATGTTGCCAATTGACTGGAACTAATTTATTACCATCTGATCCACATCCTGGGGCTTGGTGTCAAGTAAAGGGTAGTAAGTTGATGAACGGGCTACTATTATACCAAACAAATTGCTGTGATGTTTAAATTTCTTGAAGACTACTGTATAATGTATAAAGGACAACAAGTCATGAGTAGACATTCCTTTACTTCAAGATCACAAAAAATGCTTGGAACCACTAGTTTTATATCTAAAAATTCATAAAATACTTGTGTACATCATCGCTATGTTTGTTGGTAAAACTGTATGTAGCAACTACAGACAGATAAATCCAGGGTACAATGTTTTTCCCTGTAGATTAGATTAGTAGTGCAAGATTGTAGATTAGTAAGTGCACAGATAGTCAGAAAAGGTAAATGGTCCAACAGTTACAAAAAAAGTAAGTGAACTTTGGAATGAGGTCCTGGGTCACTCCAAAGGGGTGTGTCTTTGTTTTGTGTCTGTAGTAGACTGTAGTAGATTTACTTCAGTGTTTAGGGTCATTGTACTGCTGCATCACCCAGCTTCTTCTGAATTTAAGCTGGAAGACACTATCCTGTTACCTTGATAAAATATGGAATTAACTTTCCCGTCCAAAATAGCAAGCAGTCCAGGTCCAGAGAGAGTCCACCTGCTCATGGTTATTGCTGCCAAAGGTGCTTCACTCTGTAATCTGTTTCACTTACTCTTTCTACAATCGTGTATTTTATCTGCTTAGAAACATGTGTTTATTGATATTTGTGACTTTGGTGAAGAATAAATGGCATTTCACGGCCATAAAATGTAGAAAATCAGTTAAGTTCACAGTGTTTCTTCCCACTGCAGATTTAGTACTGACCAAAGTTTAGTGCAGTTGTGAAGATGTTGAAGACCTCATAAGTTAAGAGAAATGGCAGACAAAAGATTATACATTTCTTAAAGTAAGATAAAAACGTTTAGGCTTACCTTTTCTGTGGACTGTGATGTGCCAAAGAAGATTGGGATAAATGCAAGCCAAATAATGCAGGTGGTGTACATCGTAAAACCAATTGGTTTGGCTTCATTGAAGGTCTCTGGCACCCCTCTAGTTTTAATGGCATAGACTGTACAGGTGACCATGAGCAGCATACTGTATCCCAGCAAGCAGATCAGAGATAAGTCAGAGATGTCACACTTGAGCACACCACGAGCCAGCACTGGGTTAGATGTTCTCTGGTCCTCATAGTCAATTATGGCCTTGGAGGGATCCACTGCAAACCAGATGCACACACCAAGCAGCTGCACTGAGGCCAGGGTGAATGTGATGACTAGCTGGGAGGCTGGGGAAATGAACCTGGGCGCACTCACAGACATGGTGCCCTGCTCAAAGATGCGGTATATACGATTGGTTTTGGTGAGCAGGGCAGCATAACTGATGCTCATCCCCAGACCCAAGAAGATCCTGCGCAGGGAGCAGATTCCTACATCAGGCGTAGATATCATCAGAAATGTTGTGGCATAACAGAGAAAGATACCAGTAAGCAATACGTAGCTCAGCTCTCGGCCTGAGGCTTTCACAATTGGTGTATCATTGTAACGGACGAATGTGACCACCACAAACAAAGTGGCCATGATGCCAGCGACTGCAATAAGTACAGGGATGACTGCCCATGGAGAGCTCCACTCCAGCTTAACAATGGGGATTGGAACACAGCCTGTGTGATTCTCGTTGGGCCGCAAATCAAATCGACACATCTTACACGTGTAGGTGTCCGCCTGGTACTGATAGCCATCACACCGCTCACAGTGCCAACAGCAAGGGATGCCCTTCACAATCTTCTTGCGCTCGCCAGGCTGACAAGGCTGGCTGCAGATTGAGGAAGGGATTTGGCGGACTCTACCGGGCCACTGCATTGACCGAACCTGCAAGGGTGGCACAGGGACAAAACTTGAGAGGACTGGACAGAGAGAGAGAGAAGGCCAAACATGGTGAGATGGTGTACTAGGCTGACGGCATCATGTAAAATGGTGGCATGTAGAGTTAGTGATGCTTTATTGATCAAAAAAGACTCTCAGCAGCCATGAAGGTCAAGAACAATTGAGATGATTGCTTCTTGCTGTTTGGGTGTTTACTTTACTTGGTTTTATTTATTTCTTTGGTTGGGGGACACTAAAGGGCAATCTGGGGTCAAATGAAGCATTGCTCATAGGTTCTGAAACTTTTCCCAGTGGGAAGTCAAATTATCTGAAGGTCAAGACGCCAACTTTACAGAACCCGAATGGTAATTGTGAGAGAGCCGTCATTTGCTTGTTTCTTCTCCTTGTAAGTTGCTTTGGATAAAAGCGTCTGCCAAGTAAAGTAAAGGAAACCCATTCTTATTGATCTGTAGGGAACTAACACCATGTTTCTCTTGCTATTTGCTTTGGTAAATTGTTGAAAGTAAATACTCAGCTGTTGTTGATCAGAGGAATGAAGGATATATTCAATTTTAGGATACTACTGTCCTTAGTGGATTTTCCCCTTGTATAAGCTTACTTATAAAGACAAATTAAACTTATCATTTCAAATGGGTCTTCTCTCTTTAATGATATCAATTTTTTCAATTGTGGCTGCTCATTCAAAACTTGCAAACATGTCTCTAAATGTTTGTTTATAAATGTAATTAAGAACTCAAAGAATGCTAATTAAATACATCTGGCTTTAAAGTTTGAACTAGCATGTTCCACAGCCGGTGCCCATCACAAACCTCGCTTTTTTCTATATTTTTTTTCCACTGTACATGTTGAAAGACAAAGCCTCTCTTAAGCTGCTTCATGTGTTCAGCTGTGCTCTCTTTTGCCTGTTCAAGGCTTCCTCTTTCGTCAAAACTCCATTTGTTTAGTTCATGTATTTTACTATAATAATACTGTTACTTCATCACACCCCCTACCCAGAGTATTGTTTTTGGAAGTCAGTGATACCGTCTGGAGAGATGAAATTATCTCTGCCCTTAAGCTTTCACGGCTTTCTTTTCATCACAGTCCACCCTGTTAATCATTTAAAGTGCCCTCTGGATATTTACACTTTGAAGATGGCACTAAGCACTATCAAATGTTTTGGGAGGAGTTAGTGAGAAAACAAACAGCTACAACTTTTCAGAGAAGGATTTTCAGTGAAAACACAAACATGACACTTGCGTGCAGTCAATTATTTTTTGTAGGAATGTGTGGGTATTGAATATAAAAGGGAAATGCTCACATTGAGATGGAGTTGATCTGTCCAGTGACCAATGATTTTATATTCAGCCGTTTGGTTTCTGATCTGGTATTGGTAGATCTCGTAGCGTCCAGGGGCATCTCCATTTTCGTTGAACAGAACTGGGTTGCCAGCTATGCCTAAATGAGAGAACAATCATCATCATTTACTACACATCATTGAGTTTTCTGTGTAGTGAGCATGATTCTTTGAAGGCAAACTAATGTGTTGGGCTTCTTATTGCACTTATTAGTTATCATTATGGTATATTAGAAGAAATGTGCGCAACAATCTGCTGTGGTATAGAGTCCCTTTTACGAAAAACGTAGGAACTCCTTGTGCAATTACTTTTATACCTTCAAACACTAAAACAGTAAGCCCCTGCATTTGTTCTTTTTTTTGTCATCACAGCTGGTTTATTATTAAGATCCTCAAAACGCAGTGAACACCCCAGTTAGAAAAAAGGCTAAACATGGCCAATTGCTACTGATGGATTTCTGATGATGAATATTTTTTTCCCAACCCTTTGTTTCAGCGATGGAGGATGCAGCATCCTAATCCACATCGCAATGAGTCAGCCCTGCTGGATTATGACATTACCATTTTACTCAGCCTTCCCTCTGTGACAATACCGCCCACATCACAAAGCAGTTAGTGATCATGGGAGGATTACAGCGACTTTATGAAGCACAGAGGCATTATTTTTGTATAAACATATTAAGCACATCAACACTGCTGGTAAGATGTCATATTTTCTGTCAAAGATTTGAATCGTGCCAAGTTGTTTTTTCTTTTTCACCAATTTTTCCAGCTTTTAAAAGCGCTTTGAAGCTGTCTGCCTTCCATGGTCATGGTCAGGGTTATGTGCTCAAGCCTGTAAGTGCTCATATGGACACCACTGTCACTGAAAGAGGAAAATTGGACCCTCACTGCCATACTGGTGGTTTTGGGAGACTAATGCAGCAATACTACCAGCATAACACTGCTGATATGATTATATTTAATGGGTCTTTTGGTTGTGCTTGCTTTTCAAATTAAGACCTTTCACAGATTAACAGCTCTCTCACTATGGCTTTGAACTACTGTATATGTGCTTCTATGTGAACACATTACACATCTCACACGTCTCAACGTTGCTCACTGGTTACAGATGTAATTTGTGCATACACCTGCTTATATCTAAAAAGAAACAAAATACAATTAACATCTAAAAAGAAACAAAATACAATTAACATAACAGTCTTTTGGACTTTTTGTACGATATATCTTTTACAAGTATATATAGTATGTATAAGTACATTATTCATATATTATTTTTTTGAGAGTTGATAGTAGTTGTGTCTTGTTAGTGTAGATATTAGCCTTAACTGACAGTAATTCCATTCTGTCTATTTGTAGACAGTTCAGTTCATACAAACACCAGGGATACAGTTCATGATAAGGTTATAAGTTACTTTTGTGTTAGTCTTACAAACCTGTTTGTGAAATCTGAAGTCACAGCTGTATTTTTGAATATTAGTGATGAGGGGAGCTTTTTCTTTCGTTTTTATGCCTTTAATGTGGTTATTCACACTGTTTTCAACCATTTTATTCTTCATTTTTCAAGGTTGAAAAAACTCAGGTCATGAGATTGTTTGCTGTGCTACATCAGACATCAGGTACGTGTTGGTAAGACTCACAGACATAAATTTCTGACAGAAATGGCAGTGCTATAAAAACATTCAGGAAAGTAAGTAGTCATCATTAGGCCAGTCACATTAATTACATTATCAATTTATTGTACAATATATGGACAATAATTTTAGCTGACCTTGATATTATGCTTTGTGTACATGCAGGTTTGTTTGCGTAAAAATTAATGTTGTAAAGATTTTGGCCAGTCGCACTGCTATGTCCTTGTTTTATGTCTTATCTATGAATGCACTCAGGCAAACACAAGAAGACTGACAACATTTCCAGTATGTGCTTGCAAAGCATGTGGTGGACAGCCCATCTGCTGTGCCATTCTGTGTCTGCACACAAGAGGCAAACTACAACACAATGGTGGACTTCCATGTGTTGAACACATGAAAATAGAAAGTCATTGGCAGTACCTGGGCTTATTGAGAGAATGGTTGCCATCCTCAAGAAGACTGGACATGATGTTGACTCTTACTACATCACTGATTTATATCTTAGTTATCCAGCTAATACGTACAGTAGCTAATATGTGTTATATGCTGTAGTTTGCATGTGACAACAAAATACATTTTCTTATGTTTTCCACTTATTGCATCTCAATGTGAGGTCTATTTTCAGTCTGTACAGTGAAACAAATACAGTATTTCCCTTTAATGCAACTGGTTACACGAGAAATAACCAGATGGTATTGTGTGTTAGCACATCATATCTCTCTGGTGGTAAGCATAATACCAAAACGTGAGAAGAATCTTGCTTCTTTGGTAATGATATGACACATTAAGGCACTATAGGGAAATACCGCATCAGGGTCACTGTCATTCCTCCAGTTGTGTGTCATTTCTAAAAGTGAAGAGAGTGATGCATTTTGGGGCAGTATGTTTGAGTTGCAGGTGAGGAATTAGTCCTGTCATGTTGCCCAAACTACTTGTCTAAATAGTCACTAGTTCACTAGTCATGGGCATAATGAGTTTCTCAGAGGTCTCTGCCATCTTTGCATGGTGCTATGCACTAATGTAACAAGGCAGTCTGAGGTCACGTGTGTACCACAGGCTACTTGTTTGCTCATTGCTTTGTGTGCTCTCAGAGAAATGCTGGGCTTAATGGAGTGCTTGTAATTATATATATTTAATGATTATGGTAACACTCCCACTCCCTCCACCACACATACACAACTTAAGAATTATTCAAGTATTATCATTAATCCAACATGTGCTTGTTCTGCACGGATGCACGACCAGGACACCTTGGCGAATGGCAGCACAGCTTGCCACCTTCTACACCAGTCATTAACTCTTAATGACCTGCATGTAGGCAAATGCAGAATTTACCACAGATCCGCATCACACTGAAATGTGTGCAAGTCTTACCTGCCCCCTGTCATTGTCATGACCTTTGCATGATTTCTCAGTGACAATGCTTAAGCCTCTGATATCTACAAGTGCTCTCAAACCGGGGTTCAAATGCTGTAAGCAAGTGGCATGCTTTAAAAACAATGCGTCTAAATGTTTATTCAAATAACCATAACGGCTGGTTTTAGGCATACAAAGATGAGAATATGGATACTGTGAAATGCTATGAATTTTCACATAAATGCTGGTATTTGAATAATGGTAGAGTCTCCTATAACAGCCATCACAAACAAATAAAGAGCAGGGGAAAAAACATAAAACAGGGGTGATATTGCCACTATTCTAATAGCTACCATGGAAAATTCTGCAAAATGTACATTTCCATGGTCACAACTATGCTGAAAACACTTCCTCTTTTTAAACAGAAGTACTGCTCTCATTTAATCCAAATGCATCTCATTTTTGGGAGTCTACCACTAATGGGATTGATTATGCCCTTTGAGACTAGGAGGCTTTTAATGTGAATCAACAGTGCAAGAATTGTTGCATTTTATTCCCAATGACTCAGTGCATGCTCCAAAAATCTGCATACTGAAAGTGACTGTAACTAATAAGTGAAGGAAAACAGTATGGAAGAGACACGTGCAAAATGGACATCCTGAATATATCAACACAACCAATCATAGAGGTATTGTTTGAGAATATTGTTATTATTATTATATCAGTCCCATTTTTGTGATAACACAAATGCAAATTCAGCATTTAAAACCAACTCCTTTATCTGCATTGATTTGTCATAGAATAATGAGTGAACAGGCCACACGAAACTGATGGTCATCAATTGTCCAATTACTGAGAATACTCAGGAATACACATGGAAATAGGAGGGACGCTTGGATAGACAATGCAAAAACATAATGTCTCTGGCCACAACTGTCACCAGAGCCATACAAATATTTTCTTTTCTTATTTTTAATAATGCTATTGCTTTATAATTTATATTGTTTTATTCAAGGCTTGTAACAAATTTGTAACAAACGGTTTTTCTTAGGTTAATTATACAGAGACATACAGTGTGTACAAAATATTGGAAAGTCCTTTGTTTAGCTGTTAAAAATGTACATTTTCCTTGAGCTCTTAAAAAGCATTTAAGTAGATTTTAGTGTTTATTAAATCTGCAGTTAGAAAGCAGTGGTTTGGAAATAAAGATCTATCTCTTATATAAATAACCCTGTTATCAAAGCCCATATTTAGTATAAAGTTTAGTGACAGTGTAATGTGTTACATTAAGAACTGCACAGACATTGTCACAGAGGACAAACATATCTGGGTCTACCCCAATCAGAAGCCCTGGATGACCAGGGAGTCCAGTGGCTGCTGAAAGAGAGGAACACTGCCTTCAGGTCTGGTGACAAGGCCCTGTACACCACAGCCCGTGGCAACCGAAAGAGGGGATCCGAGAGGCCACATCAGATTATAAGAGGAAGATTGAGGAACATCTGGACAGTAACAACGGCAGGCAAGTGTGGATGTGTGTCCAGCATATGACCAGCTACAGGACCAGTCCCCGAGCTGTGGGAGGTGATTTATCGCTGGCAGAGGAACTCAACCACTACTTTGCCCGGTTTGAGGTGGACCCACCAGAGACAGCCAGACCCCACCCAGAAACCAACAACAGCCTCATCTTCATAGTGGGGGAGCACGAGATGAGACGCACGATGCGGGCTGTCAACCCACGGAAGGCAGCTGGACCTGACGGCATCTCAGGGTGCGTGCTGAAAGACTATGCAGACCAACAGCTATGCACAGCTGCTCTTTATAGACTTCAGCTCTGCGTTTAATACCATCCTCCCCCACAGACTGGTGACCAAACTGTCAGACAGGACTTCCACACTCCACCTGCCTTTGGATCAAGGACTTCCTCAGTGATCGCACTCAGAGGGTTAGAGTGGGCCCCCACTTCTCCACAACCACCAGCCTCAGCATCTCCTCACCACAGTAACACTATTGTCAAGTTCGCTGACGATACCTCAGTAGTAGGGCTCATCTCTGGGGGGGATGAGTCTGCCTACATGGATGGGTGGAGCGGCTGAGAGCATGGTGTAGGAATAACAACTTGCTCCTGTGGACTTCAGGAAGAAGGCAGTGAACATCCAGCCACTTATCATGAGCGAGGATTGTGTGCAGGGGGTCTCAGACTTCCACTTCTTCTGAGTTTCCATCAGCGAGGACCTGACCTGGGGTACACACACTGCAGAGGTAGTGAAGAAGGCCCGAAAGAGACTCTACTTCCTGAGGGTTCTCAGGAAGAACAACATCCCTGAGAAACTGATGGTGTCCTTCTACCACTTCATACCTTCTACCATGTTCTCCAGCTGCACAGTAGCACATAGGAAAGAGCTCCACGGGTCATTAAGGTCACCCAGTGGATAGTCGGCTGTCCTCTCCCCTCACTTGAAGAACTGCACAGTTCCAGTTGTCTCAGGAACGTAAAGAAAATTCTTCAGGACCCATCACAGCCAGGACATGTACTGTTTGCCCTCAGGCAGACGCTTCAGATCCATAAAGACTAAAAAAAACAGACTAAGAAACACTAGAAAGTTGATTCTGGACAAAGTTTTTTAGTGGGAGATATATTTCAAGACTCATCCAAGTCTCTTCCTCAGTCTCAACTGACTGCAGGCTTCCTCAAACCTTATAAACAGCATCCTTGCATAATCACCAAAACTAGCACCGTTGACTAATAATGGTCTATGTGATAAGTGATATGCAAATTGTCCACTGATTAATGCCCCCTCCTTGGTTCAGAGATGGTCCATGGATTTGCTTACCTGGATTATTGAGTATGCATCGAGACAGACTAAGAAACAGTTATTATCCTTCAGCCATCACCATGCTGAATAGTGCTAAGTGGTTAATCTGACCTAGTGCACCTTTCATGTTTACAGTACAGCTTTAAGCCAACACCAGCAAAGGGACGAGTAACAGGGGAAGTGCAATATGACGTATGTATGAGTGAAAAAACAGTGTTTAGGTACTTATTTTTATTCCTTTCTCTTTATATATTTATTTATCTTAGATTTTTAACTAGAGTGATGGAACATTGCACCATATTGTACAATGTCTCATTGCTACAATGACAATAAAGTTTCTGATTCTGATTTATCTTGTTTCCTACTATTTTCCACTTCTCTGCACATCTGTGAACACAGCATTAGTTGTGTAACGTTACACTGCATTGGAACGCTGTAAATGGATGCATGTAAATGTAAATGTAAATGTAA
>JAUBNQ010000023.1:20316318-20327906 GCA_032353495.1 Ctenopoma kingsleyae
TGAGCTGCTTGGGGAAACCTTTTCCTCCACTTCTTTGTTTTTTGTCAATTTCAGCAAACAATGACATGGTGCACTGCCTCCATCTATAGTGGACATTTTGACAGTCTGTCTTCTCTGACATTCTCAGAAACAGAAACATCTGTATTATGTTTTCAGCAGAGACAACAAGTGATCATTGAGAGACTCGGTTCCCAGCACTGTTGTGAACTTAAACAACCTAATTTTCTTTTATGTCTAATATCCAGCTGTGGCACTGTCAAAACCTGTCAGTGTTTGAAATGTTGACCTTTACTTAGCATCGCCTCCATCAAGCTAATTACCTTAATGTTTTTAAACACCACAACTCTGCGCCGCAATTAATCATCCCTCAAAGTTTCAGATTTCTTGGACGGAAGTGGTCTCTGTCATATAGCATTTAAAATGAGAAATTAATTACAGAGCCAATCAGTCTGCTTGCTATCACCAGAGGTATAAATTAACAGATAGATTGACATAAGCCCTTTACTGCAATCACTCTTTCAAAGTGCAAGTTGTTGCAAAAAAAAAAAAAAACACTACATAGCTGCACAAATTTTATTTTTCATCTTTATTCTAAAGCAAGATCAGTGGTTTCAGTCAAACCAATTGACGAGTGCCTTTCCTATAACTACAGTCCAGAAACACTTTAGGCAGAGCTAAATCCACACACTAAGCCCTAGGAATAGGAGTGCTTTAGACTGCAGCCTACCTAATTGACTCTGTAATAGTGTCATAGTTCAGTGCCACCAAATTGACTGAATTTTCAAGCATGCTTTGGCAACACTGATACCCTGAAGAATGACAAAAAGGCCTCCTGGTGCAACTCCAACTTTATCATCCTTAATACCAAGAGGAGCAACGAAATACTAGATATTACTCACTACATTTCTTATTGGTCACACCAGCCCAGTTACATAAACACACAAAACAGTGTTTTGCTTATTGTTACTTAATCTGAATGTTTGACCTTCACTGTGCAGAATGGTGTGCTTGTAGAGTTTGACACTAGACGTCCGTAATTAAATTACTTTACTGGTGGGGGAATGTTTCTCTGTGTTCCCTTTAAGTCTGGGTCCAAAATATGTACAGTACTGTGTGTACAAACAAAACAAAACAAAACAAAACAAAACAAAACATCACGACTAGTTGTGATATGGGCAACAAAAGTGACAACATCTGAGTTTTTCAATTATGTCTAATTGCATGAACATGGTTTTAGCCTGGCATATGTCAAAAGCAAGTAAGTGTCAAAGTGATCACATCAAGGAACCGGAAAACAACCTCGGGATACCACCCTGATGAATGCGTGATGGCCGAAAACATTTGATGAATAAAGTTTGTGGTTTGATGGATTTGCTTAGAAACCCACGCCAGCCTGCACCTCACTGTGTGTTCACTCTCAAAAGAAAGTGAGCAAGTGAACAAATAAGATTGTGTAGTAACCAGATTATGAGACTTCATAAAGTAAGTTAGTGACTAGGTGGTGAACAAAGGATGTAGGATTTTGTTGCTAAAGAACCAAGCAGTTCCTTCAGGCTGACAACAACAGAGATTATACTAGGCTTACATCAAATGGACAAAAACAAAGCCAGGGTCTGTGCATAGGCAGCTGTCTGGACAGTCTGGGTCTATGCCAGAGAGAATGTTTTTGACATCTCTGACCTGTGCTGTGTGAAAAGCGACTGCTGCTTACCTTCAAAAGGTGTTAATTAAAAAGAGGGGGAAAAAAATCCAGGCGCCATATGGAGGAGGCTAACTAACAGCAGGTTTCTCCTGTTTTGGAATTTCACTTTGCTGCTCTTCTCTGTGTTTCTGTGGAGATAAGGTCATCTGGAGCGACAGGCTGACAATGATTAGGTAATAGGTCTTCACAGGCCGCTGGTGCTTTAGAAATTTACTCTTTTGGATCACACATGGCTCATTCACAAATTTGGCTACACTGGTTTGTCTTTTCTGTCTTGTCAAATTGTGAAATTAAATGTGTCTTCACTGAAGGAAAAGTTTGTCATGTTTGTTGTACTTGTAGAGTGGATGTGGAAAAAAAAAACTGGCAGTGTGTATTTTTATTTATTTATTTATTTTGCTTAATATTTTATTGCTGCTATTGTGGGAGATACTGTGAGTGGGAAGCAACCTGCAATGGCTCACAAAACCTCTTATGAGAAAAATGCTAAGCCTCAAGAAATGATACACAGCTGCTCTGGAGTATTTTTGAACCATAATTGACGTGCCACAAGCATAATTTCCCATCATTAGAGAGACCTGTTGCCTGGGAGCACAGGAGCTACCAAGGAAGTAAATCCAAGCCTTTAAGCTCCCAGGCCTGAGAGATAACACAGCTGCAGAATCACAACTGCAGAGATATGGGCAAAATATGCGGACAACAAACAAACGCATTTTGCCCACTCATTATGCTGGGTTGTATAAATCATATCAAGCATTCTGTTTTACATAATGAATGCAGACCTGGAGGAACAGTTTCATAAAAACGCTGCAAAGCAGTGCAAAATAAGTGCAACCTCAAGAGTGATGTATAGAGAAAACTGTTCAAAATTGCTGAATCATGTGCCCAGCCCCTTTTCTCAAAAACTCTTCAATCCTTATTTGCCTTCCTGCCCTTGAGATGAAGTTTGTGATTGTGCCTGAAGAAGATCTCGGCTGCAGGAGATGAATGACCTCTGTCCATTTGTCATTGCCTCCTCACCAATTAAAAATTGACAGAACACTGCAGTAGAAGCAGCTGCTTTCATCTTCTAATTGACTGATTGATTCGTCTGTTGTTCTATCACCCTATAAGATATCTTCATGATGCAATGCCAACAGCATTTCATTTGATTTATAGAATGCAGCTTTAGTGGGCGCAGTGATGTTGAACACCATTTGTGAATTCATACTGTATGAACCCTGCCTGCCAAGGAAACAAAGCAAAAAAGTCAAGTGTTTTGTTTTGCTAATCTGGAGTGCAGAATAGGCAGAAATATGGACAAAAATAATGCAAAACTGAGTACATTTTCAGTACGATTATAAATATCCAACATCTGACAACATGGCACTGACTGCCCAGTGTGGGAGTCGTTTAAAAGACTGTGTTGTTATTGCTGATGTCTGGTTTATGTATTGAGAAATGTGTCCAGCCCTGAGGATGAGCTATTGTTTAGGTATTTTCTATTCATTTGAGAGCTATATCCTCCCCTGCAATAATTGGTGTCCATGAAATAAATTTAGAGAATAAGAATATGTTTTCATTAGAGAGCCATTTGTTATTCTTGGTTATAAAACAAATATTTGAGGGAAAGACTTCATCATTGAAGCATTATAAAGCTGTTTGCCTTTCAGGCAAAAAGGAAAAACGGAAATTCTCTTAAACAAGATTCTTTCCTTTAGATTAAGGTTTGACTAATATTGCTTGTTTTCCTTGGACTGATATTGACATGTTCTGATTTGTGTCCATAGTATTTAAATTTAAGCAATTTGCTTAAATTGTCTTATTTGCACTATTCAAAATCACTCCATATAAACAGAAACAGCCAATGTTGTAAGAGTCACTCTAATTAATTCCTTTAGATGATGACCAGGCCTTGCTGTGAAAACGTGATCCACAGTTCACCTAGTCTGTTACAGTATGATTGTATTTGCACAGACACAATGCATGCATACTTGGAAAAGCTGTTAAATGTGCCAGCAGGAAAACCAGCAGGACAGACAGTTGCCGCCCAATGCCCACAAAGCATTTTGGCAGCTGCCTCACTCCAACACGAACAGATATTTACAGTTATCATGCCAACAACAGAAAGAAACGAAGGAGCGTTGAACATAGTTCATAGCCACCAATTTTGAGTCAGGTTTAATGAAACATAACTCTCAGACAGATATAGTATCATGTTTTTATCCACGCTATCAGTCCACCATTTAGTCATTTCTCACTCCTCACAGAGAATATCCTCCCACCATTTGACTACCTAGGTGCCGTAGCCCATGAAAACCAAGTCGTCCAACAAGGCGCTGCACTGATCATCACATGCATGTAAGTGTACACTCCTGGTAGGTTACTTTGTAATATGCAACACCATATTTCTGTTGTGTCGTGACCACAGACAGTTTCTGGCAGAATAACTTTGCAGTGTCTGTGTCTGTGAGTATTTCAAAACCCTGTGCAGTTTTTTTGGCGTCTAATAAACTTTTTAAACACACTCCATTTCACCAACTGAACTTCCTGGATCATATTTCATTGTCTCTCCAGTACATTAAACTGCAGGAGGCTATGTTACAACATAATGTGTCTGAATATAACATTTAGTTCCCTTTCTTCTGAGACAGACCCCATGTTAGCTTCTATATCTAAGACATCACAAGCCGCCTGACCTACTACTAACAGTAGTGGTAGTATTTTGGTTGTTTTTCGTATTGTATTTGTACACATCTTTGAGCTCATGTATGTGTTTAATTTGGATGAGTTCTCCTAATGAATATGACATTCAGTCATAATTAAGATAGAGTTGAATCATTTACATTCCCCAGATGTCATCACTAACTGTCAGTTTGTCCTCAGAGTTTCCAATTACTGGCCACTTATGAACAGTTTCTGTCGAGAAGTCGTTTTCATATTAAATTATCTTTTGAAAATAGTCATTGTACACACAGATCTTAATACTGCACTTAAGAGCGAACACTAAACAAAGAAGTTTGTGTTGTTGCTAACGAAAACAAAGCAGTGAGTAGAAAGGAAATATTTTACACACCCTGTGATGCTGTTAAGTGCTCAGCTGCACCAAACCAATTTTGCATCAAAGAAGCAAGATGAAAAGAATTCAAAGTGACAGTGATACAATTTCTCCTGAAATCTCATGCACCAACATTTTCCCTGCAGATGCAGCATTTGCAATTTGGAACAATTCAAATATATTTTCTTCACATAAAATATCACTGAAAATGACACTGTTGTAAACAAACACCAGTTTATAATCACTTTCCAGGTCAGTTCGCTAGTAAATAATTCTTTGCAAAGTGTTTGTACTAATTATGTAATGATGGCCAGTTTAATGTTAATTTCTTGCAAAACCAGTTTTTCATATTTTATATTACATTTTCGTATGTTTAGACAATGACTTTGATGTTTCTGATTTGCCTGCTGTTCTTTTCTCTCTCCTCTTTCCACTCACCCCAACTGGTCGAGGCAGATGACCGCCCACCATGAGCCTGGTTCTGCTGGAGGTTTCTTCAGTTAAAGGGAGTTTTTCCTCTCCACTGTCGCCTAGTGCTTGCTCAAGTGGGACTGTTGGGTTTGTCATATTATTCTGTATATACTTGTATTCTGTAAGGTCTTAAACCTTACATTGTAAAGTCCCTTGAGATGACTTTTTGTTGTGATTTGGCGATATATAAATAAAACTGAATTGAAATTGAATTGAATTGCATGATAATGCAGCATTTTGGCTTCAGAAATGAGAAAATGACTGATCTATATAAGGTATATACAGTATATTATATACATTCTAACAAAACATTTATTATGATCTGTGCAGTTTTATATTAATGGCGGTAACAAAATAACTACTTTTGTAGGTAATGTTATATTTCTATCTTTACCATAGACTTCTTTCTTTCTGCCATAGCTTTTGGTAAATTCTGCCTTCTACAGAAATAGGGTATTGAAATACGCACACACTGGTGTTTTGTTACAATACACAACTTCATATTCTGTCTGGTCGATTTCACTAAGAATACTTTATCAACATAAATTGATTGTTGACTAACAAGCAGAATAAATGACAGATGCACATATATTCACACATTTGGGTCCAACAGGTCAACCACAAAAGCTCTGAAATGGCTGTACAGTGCCAGTAGAAGAGCTTTATATGCATGTATATATTTCCACTGTAAAACTATCACTTGCCTGGTCTTAAGCGATAAAGAAACTGGCTTTGCATGCATGGCACACGCTGACAGTAGTTTCAAATTCAATTCAGCCTCCCACAGCCAACCTCTCCCAGCTCCAGTCAGTGGGACTGGGAAACTTTATCTTACGAGCTGGATTCTTTAACCTCCAAGCTACAACTGTACCCTACTTAATTAATGTATTTATTTTTTAATGCATGCCAGCACATTAACTAGTACCCTCAAGAAACATCTTGCATTTTGCCTTCAGACACTGTTCCATTCATTTCATATGGTACAAAAATATGAGTAAAGTCAGATTATGATGAGACTGTAATTTGCCGGTGGCCTCAGGGCTTGCTACTGGAAGATTTTGATGTTCTCCTAAAGACATGGCATATCAACCACTCAGCTTTCCCAGTTTATTTTCATTTGCTGTTTAGCATGCATAATGCAGCAAATATCCCAAAAATTATGACTGAAGGCAAACTGTAGAGTGTTGTATTTAAAGATAATTTGGATTAGCTAATGTGCAAAATAGAACTGCTGCAGCTTTGTTTAAAATGAAGATTTAAATGGCATCTACTTAAAATATTAGTTCAACTGGAAGTCTACATTATGAAGCCGACATTTATGTCTGGCCAAAATATTGTTATTATATCGATAATATTATTGCAATATAGCATATGTCTAAAATACTTAGGCAAGAAAAAGCTGTTTTGATTTATGTGCAAATTGGTCTTATGAGGCCTGCAGATAGAGAATTACTGGCATAACTCCAACTTTACAGTATGCGACAAATACTGTTTTCTTAAGCATTCTCATTTGCATGGAGAGACAGATATTCTCCTTCCACAATGAAACACATGAAGATCTGACTTTGATGCTTCCTTTATCTTTCAAGACCTGTCAAAAATTCTGTGGAGAATTCACAGCGGAGAGCACACATTGTTCATTTCCCAGTTCTACAATAAAAGAACACTTAATTAAGTAACACAGGCCAAACATAACATGAGTAACACACGAGTTCATGACATGTTTGGCCTATGGCGAAATACATTATTGTGCCTTAAAACATCTATGAGGCAAAGAGCCACAATTTGTATTATATAGTAGATATAGTTAAAAAATTCATTCTCCTTGTAAGTCGCTTTGGATAAAAGCGTCTGCCAAGTAAAGTAAAGTAAAGTAAAGTAAATAGTTTGGCCTATCAAATAAACTCAGTGACAGTGTCAACTGCAGTGATCACTGAAATATGAATGTACCATTACAGTCTGAAATTGTGTGCAATGTTTTAAAGATCTTTTTAAGACCTCAACAACGAAAATGTAATTGCTTTCCAAAGCAGAACAAGCTGGCAATATGTTTTGAATCCATCATAATATGAATATTTTTCAAAAATATGGAAATTATAAAAATTAATGTGCTGAACTGTTCCAATTCTAGCATAATGACATAATAACAATTCACACATCTAAAATAAATATTTACATAAAATACAGTATTCCCTGCTTTAAACAAATCCTTCAGACCTCTGAGGCTCTTACATCATTATGCTGCTGCAGGTACTGCAGATTTACTGAAGTCTTAGACAAGGTGATGCAGATTTACTTTAGCCTTGTGCTACAGAAGATGACATTGAAAGAGAGAGAGAGAGAGAGAGAGAGAGACAAGACGATCCCCGCAGGATCTTTCCCGTGCCATTCATGCAAGTGCTCTGGGTCCAAATATGGTAATCCTTGATCTATTTCCTTGGCCTATGGAGGGCTGCAATTTCAAGTCTGTGGGTCAGTGCAGTGGGAGGTGTGTTAAATGGGCTAACCCCATGGACATGATATTGTAACTTGAGGCCAGCACCACAGTCTAAACTGAGTAGAGACTAAAGAGTGGAGAACCACACAGAAGACAAATGTGGCTGAGCTTGCACAGTCAGACACATTCATCAAGTGACACTTTCATGGATCATGAGAAGTGATAATTACCCCATTGTTCTATTGTTCAGATATTCCTGCATTATTCATTCAAAGTTTATGTCATTGCTTTCGGTCGATAGCTGTGGATTGAACTACATTCGGCCTGAATACATTTTTAATCATATCTCTTCCACTATACTAATCATAAACCCTATAATAATTTTTCTGCAAGCGCTAAAACATCAAACCTTTATGTCTTTTTTTTTGATCATCTATCAGCAAGCATTCAAGTTTTATTTGACAGAAGGAAAAATTGATTTCTTCATTTTCTTTGCACTGCCATGATATTTGACTGAACAGAAAGCCTATTTTTCAACACAGCTGCCACATCCTGTAGAAACAATTCAACTGCCATAAAAAGCACTGTCTTTTCCCCCTACTGTCTGGTGTAGTACAGTATATGAAATGTTCTGTAGTCTCTAAGTAGGAAATCTTTTTACCAATGTGAAATTTCCTGACTACCACAAGGATAGGCAGCGCCTGTTGGTGGAAACAGTCTGTGCCTTATGGCTGTACGCTGTGTGACTGATGCTGTTGTCAGCGGTGAACAGGTGGATATACCTTTTAAAATTCATGAAAACTCCACTGAACTGCAGCAAGGAACAGGGTGAAAGAAAGTGAATTAAACTGAGCTTTTTCTTATTCTAGCCTTTAGACTTTGACCCATTCTGAATTATCTGTATACTGCGGCCATATAATTGATGCCATTCATTACATGATTGAGGGGGGTGTTTTTCTGAGGTGACTGGAGGTAGCCAGACCCTAGCTGAGAGCAACTTACACTGTGATGATTGATAGGCGGCAAGCTGCATAAGCGCTGGAGTGCCTGTTGCCTAAATGCAAGTGAGTGTTGCTCTCTTTGCCAGCTTGGGGCGAAGCCATTAATAAACCTTGCAAATGATGATAGCTGTTGTATTGATTGTAGTTTACACCCTCTATTCCACTAGCCCCTCATGCTCCAATACTCTGGCTCAGTAAACACAGGCGTCGAAATTGTTGACCCAGGATGTCTCTGCCATTGATCCCCCGGTTGATGTTGGGACATCACATTCTCTGTGTTTGTGTGGTAGCTTAATCTATTCACAAAGCTTGCTGATGGTACAAAATGGATCAATACAAGAGGAAAAATGGAAGCATGAGATTAAAAATTATCGAATTTATCTCTGAAAAATGTTGCAATATCACACCCTGTTCCTTTGCAATTGACTGACCTGCGTACTACAATAAACCAGGAAATGAATGTTTCAAAGCAAAATCCTGCATGGAAAAGGCACACACGGCATCGCGATTATGATATACAACAGAAATTTAAATTTGATGACTCCTTTATCAGACTGACAAAACAACAAATGTGTCATGAAATGCCAGAGTTGCAGCAGCTCACTCACTACTGGCTGATCAAACAACTGTTTTTCCATACTCTGCAAACACTTCCTTCTTCGAGCCTTCAAATTCGGATCAAATCCGATCCTGCTTTGTCTCTCCCACACGTCTCGCCTTCCTTCTCCCTCTCTCTGTTTCAAGTGACTGTTAAACATCTTGTCATTTGTAATGGAAATGACACAACCTGAGTCAAAGTGACATAATGTCAATTTTTTTTCCAGTGATTCCTGCAAGGCTAAATCAGTCTTGCTCTATTCCTCATTGAGAATCAAATCAGAAAGACTCTCTTGCAGAAGTCCCATAAATTGAAAAAGACTCCAGTGTAAGGTCTTCAATAACACTTAAATCCCGAATGCTAGCCAATGTGTTTCACTCAAGTTTCCTGGGAAAGTTACTAAGTTTTATACCTCTTCAGTGACTCTGAAATCTGCCAGAGAAAATAGGGGGATTATGCTCAACTTTTAAATGACAACAAACAAACAAAGAGGCTGTTTGTTTCTCTTCCCTCTACTTAAATGGCTGCCTCTTCTTATACTAAAGGATAGACTTTGATGGAATTTCCTCTGCTTCCCACTGTTCCTCTTGTACACTGATGGGAACGTCACTTTTTTATAATGCAGCAAAAGGTTTTTTTTTTCTCATTTTTTTAAAAAGAAAATCTAGGTTACTGTGGCTCTCATGGGTGAAAGGGGAATAAAATAAGGAAAGCTAGGGAAGATATTTACTATGTCTGAATGCCCAGTTGGTCAGAAATGAAAGCCATAGAGACTTGGTTTAGAAAACATAACAATCAGCATATTGTGGAATGCAAATGCCTATGGTGTGTGCTTATCCTTGGAAGATATTTTTAACCAAATGCTTTGAGACAAATCTCTACCCACAATACATTAATGCATTGCAAGAGGCACTTATTGTTAGAAAAGCTAATGCTTTTGGTCAAGAATAACTATAATTCCTCTGACATTCCCTTCAATCTACTCTAGTCCAGACATTTTGCTGATTTCATCAGGGTTAATGGGACAACTGAAATCCTTTGTGTCTTACTCTGCAGCTTATTAGCCTATGGAAACTTTGTTCAAAATCCAGCATCACTGCTGCTTATTTATTGTTGCTAAATAAATTTGGTTTCCACCATCAAGCTTATTTCAGCATGCTGTGTATGGAGATTGCTTGTCCCGAACACTCAGTGGTTGATTTGTGTCATTGTTTTCCATCTCATGACTCTGAAGCCCTAATTCACCCCCGCACTTGACAGCAGTTCCCTCCCTGCCTCCCGAACACAAGGATGCTCTTCCCAATAATATTTAACCCACATTAGAAGAAGTATATGGTTTTAGAAAACTATTGCAGCACAATGGCAGTGGTAGCATCTATCTATCCATTATCTTAACCGTTCTTCCTCTTTAGGGTCACAGGAGTGCTGGAGTTTATCCCAGCTGCCATTGGCCAAGAGGCGGAGTACACCCGGGACAGTTTGCCAGTTTATCACAGGGCTGACATATAGGGACAGACAACCATATACACTCACATTCACACCTATCACCAATTGACCCAAGATGCATGTCTCTGGGCAGCGGGAGGAGGCCAGAATACCCTGAGAAAACCTACACAGACACAAGGAAAACATGCAGACTCCACACAAAAAGAAACCCGGCCTGCTGGTGGATTCAAACCCAGGTCCTTCTTGCTATGAGGTGACAGTGCTAACCATTACACCACTGTGACACCCACTGTAGTAACACTGTGGGGTGATAACATTTTTATGAAAACACAACAAAATGTTGATTTTCAGTGTTAGACTAAGATCTTACTTCAGGGTCTCTCAGCAGAACTGTGAATAATCTGCTTTGGACAATAGTACTTGCCACAGTATTTAAACCTTAAATAGAGATACAGGG
Organism: Ctenopoma kingsleyae; assembly: GCA_032353495.1. NCBI lineage: Eukaryota > Metazoa > Chordata > Actinopteri > Anabantiformes > Anabantidae > Ctenopoma > Ctenopoma kingsleyae. The sequence continues at coordinate 20,327,468 of JAUBNQ010000023.1, forward strand.
ACAGATTATTCACACTTGAACTGTAAATAACTGCTGTGGTGAGTTTGGCTTCTTTTGCATCATATAGTACTGTACAACAATGACTGATATGCAAATTTTTAGAGGTATACAATGAATATAGATGAGTTATGATAATTATTTTTTTTATCTTAATCTGTTCCAGAGCAGTTTCAGGTAATGGTTGATTGCTGTTCCTCTAAAGGTCATTCAGCACAAAAGAAGAAAGAGGAAATTATTTGTGATTGATGAACTGGGGATCAAGGAGCATGGATGCAGGAGCAGCCCATTTATATGTGTTCATCTATTTCATGCTAAAGGTAGACTGTGAATGTTCACCTTTATAGTTTGTTTTTGATAAATTTACAACTTATTAGATAGATTGTAATAGAAAAGGTGAACATAGACACAAACATCTCATAGGCATTCACATTGTTCAGAT
>JAUBNQ010000023.1:20374747-20390939 GCA_032353495.1 Ctenopoma kingsleyae
AGAGAAAAATAGAAAGTCATTAGTGGATTATAATGATATTTTGGATTTGACACCACAGATGGAAAAGACTATAAATACAGGTGTTGTAAATTCCTTTTAAGGGTTAGTAGCCTGACAGTCACACTAAATCACCATTTTATTTGATATCAAATCATTATAAATGTAACTAAAGTTTTTTTTTTTTTTTAACAAGCATGAGCTAAAGATGGCTGCAGTACAGACCTGGCAGAGGAATACTGGTGCACTCTATGAAACAGACATCAAGCAGTCATGCACTGGTTATGCAGCAAGGCCCTAACCCCTTGCTACTTTAATTTACATTGCATGTAATAGCAGTGTAAAAATACCCTTGAATAAAACCTGAGAATGTGCACTTTAACCACAGCAAATCCATGTGTGGAGCAAAGAGGCAAAAATATCAATTATATGTCTTTGTCCCAAACATTATGGAGGACACTGTAGTTTAAGAGTGGTCTACTGTATTTGTATTAGGTAAATAGCTCTTTGTTACTTGTGTGTATTGTACTTGAGTGCACTTGTTTCTGATGTTTCAGTGGTTTAGTAAATGCAATACAAATGCACACCAATAGAGCTCAAGAACTCAAAATCAATGGATACTGTGCAGTTAAAAAAAAGTATGGTACACTGAGGGAATCAAGTCAGTATTCACATTGTTTGGTTTCATTTTTAATGAAAACATGTCCATGTCAGCGTGGGACATTTTCAAATAGCTACACTAGTACACACGATTAAAAATGGAAAATAACAGCCTGAACGACACACATACATATGTATTCAAACACACACACACACACACACACAGACAAAACACACAAAGAGTGTCTGGCGTGCGAATAAAACAGATGGTAGAGGGTCTGGATCTGAATTCTGGATGGAACTCTTGTCAACTCTTGAAGTTACAGAAATGTTGTTATGGCTGATTTGCACGAAGAATTAGTTGCTTGGACTTGGTGAGATGAGTTCAAACTAAGGTAAAATATAATTATGGAGAAAAACAATATTATTATATGGGAATACACAACACGCGCCACGCAAAAATCCTACAGACAAGGCCAACATCTGCCTCTGCTAATTTGTCTCTTTAATGCAAGCAAAACAAGCAGAGAGAATACCGTCATCATGAAGGCTCACAATGAATGTAATCAGGAATTGTTCGTGATTTTAAATTAATTTAAATCACTTCCAATATTTCCACTTTGTGAAACCTCAGAGACATATTTGTCATATAGTCTCACAGTAATAAAATGTCTGTCTTGTGGCCTTGGTTGTTGTCAGAACTTATTTTTCAGACAAATGACTCACTATGAATCAACACTTACTCATCCAGCAGCAGAAGTGGAAAATGAAGTAATAATAAATATACTGTGCTATTTTCCTAAATGCAAACACAGCATTTGGTTTGTATTTCATCAGTTTGTTTGGAAAATTATTTTTACAACTTTAATTTGCATTGCACCTTTGTAAAGAATCTATAATAATATAAATGTTTTGTGTGGTGTTATCAGATGCAAATTAATTACTCATTTCATATTTACCTAATGCTTACATTTATCAAACGTGCTTTGTCTACTCTGCTGCCTAAAATATTTTTATCCTCTCCCAGGACAAGTAACAGTTTAGGGGCATTTGCTGCTTCTAAACACTCTCCTCTAGGTGCCAGTTAAATGTAGGTTGCTTGGGTTTGTCTAGGGTGTTTTACTGCAATTACAATTAAAGCAACCAAATGTGCTTTGAAATTATAACTATAAACTGTGCGAACTACTGATGAGCTTTATTTAGAGAAATCAAAACATTTATTAAGGTGATTGGTTGTTGCTGGTGGTTGTTATTTACACTGACGATCTACATTTACCTGAAGACCTGACACCTGACAACCTAAAACAGTGGTTGTTAGCATGGATGTTGCACCCCCACCCCACCAAGAGTCCTAAGAGTTGCTAAATAACTGTGGCATCTAGTACACAAAGTCATCAAATTTTCATAATAACTATTCTTCTGTTTCATTTCAGTCAGCTGCACTCAAAAACATGCATATGCCATGCCCAATAAATTGGAAGTTCTACGAAAGAAGAGTGTGCAGCTTCAACAGAGTTCAGACCCGGTGACCACACACACTGTTGTGTGTCAAACAATAGGGACATAGAATTTAAAACAAGAAATAAATTTGAGTAAACAGTGGTTAAGTAAAGATGAATTTGTTGACTTTATTTTAAATTATTTGTGTTTCATCCATCATTTTACTGCATCAAAAATCTTGTTTGACTTGTTAGCCAGTCTGTTTCAATAAGAGCTCTATGAATTCATTACTGATCACCCTTCTAGCCCTTAATGATGGTGAGTGAGATACCTCTGTGTAATGGCTTAAAGATAAATTACTGGTGTGGGCACTATAAATAACCACAGCCATGCACAGTGGTCACTCGTAATGACAACTGCTCAATGGAGCAGCATTTCATGTTTCTAGTAGTCTAATGAGTGGTGAAGTGGAATCTCCATACGCAAAGAGATGTTTAAGGGCATTTATACTTTCATGTATGGCAAACTGTGGGAGTGGGATTAGGGAAGTACATGCACACGTGCACACACTTATAAATAAATCTGCCAAACTATGTTTATGCATATTTCTACCCATGCACACAGTTCTAGCCATAAATACACACAGGATTTTATACACTTGGCTCCAGATGATTCAAGAGGTCTAGAAGACATTGCCTCAAAGATGAAAAGATTAAAAACAACTGAACTAAAACATGGATATAATTTTACCAGTGCAAACAAGGGGTTTTAAATCACCATATAGATTAATATAGGCAACAAAGTCTACAGACAGTGGTTTAGCAGTGGATCTATGAATTGTGAGCCATTCTGTGAGAAGCTGAAATGTTTAGGATTTGACCTAGACCAGGAGAAAAAAAAAACTTTCCACAAAATGTACCTATCACATGTTGACAAAGAAAGAGCCCTGTGCCATAGGAGTAGGCAGTGTGTGCATGAGCAGAATGTAATGACATGGACCACAGTGAAGCTAATTTGGTGGTCAAACAGCTACAGGTGACTCAGCTGAAACAGCTGAAAAACTGAGACGGATCAATACTGTTACTGTACGTTGAATATCAAAGACGGGAGAAACAATAAGCTGTGCAATGAGACAGTCAGCATTTTGTTAATGGAGTAGTTGTACGACAGAGGGAACAGAGGAAGATCTGAAAAAAACATGGCATATGAAAATATAGAAAATGGAAAAATGTTACCTCCCTGAACTGAACAGGATTATTATGAGCAGCTGCCACAATGACTTACGGCACAGTACTCCGCCCAAAAAGGCTCTCATTTTAAAACTGAAAAGTATCAGTGTCTGATACTACCTTTCTATTTGTGATACTGCTAAAGCATTAATGATACAGTCCAACTCTGTGTCAATTTAAGAATGTAATATATTTTCTTTGGATATGTGTTTAAACACCTTTAAAAAAAAGTGCAAACAGCAATTGCTCTTTTTTCCACAGTGCCTTGAATGTGATTAAACTTTGCCATAGAAATGTGTTTCTGCATCAAAATGAATTTACTGCATGTCAGTCTAGTGATGCAACCTTGTTGCATTAAATTAAAGTACATATACTGCTAGAAAGAAAACAGTATTTTATAGCTTCCTAAGCAGCCAATTGTGTTGTTGCTGGCTCACTGAATGAGTGGGTTTGGTTGAAGTGAGATGACTCGATGGGCTGATACTAGTTTGTCTAGATTTAGCTGTCATTCCCCCAAATGAGCTGCTAAATCAATTGTGACATGGGGCTGTCATTCTACTGAGTCACTGGAAGGTTTATAGGGGAGTAAAGACTATCAGAACGAGGTAGATGAAGCATGAAACTTTATGACACAAACCATTTTTTCTTGTTTTAGGAACTCACCATATAAAATTTAAAGAAATGTACCAGATATGGCAGGATTGAGTGCCACAAAAGAAATCCCATTATCTCTTATGCTATTTAATCAAGTTGCTCCAGAGTCTTTACAAGTGTGGGCAACCGCAATGATGAAATGCAATAAACAGGGCAACTAATTTTCAATAAAACAGTGATGAAACTGTGTAAAGAGAATGAATAAGTGCCATATAAAATAAAACCACTCATGCTAGATTTCAAGGACTGTCAAACTTTTATACGTACAGGAAAAACATGGACAGGAATAGAACACAAATCTGAAGTCAGATTAACACTATTCTTTAGGAGATGACATATTTTTTTCACTTCTGATCTAATTATGTCTGAGTCCAGTGTATATTAAGTGTATATTTGATGACATTTTCTATAGAAGTTCTAATCAGATTATTGCCTCCTTCCAAAGTACAAACCCAGCTCAAAGATAAAATCCTTCTCAGATATGTTTGAAAAGCTGACAAGGATGAGATGGTTATTACAGAGAAGCTATTATAATCACAATGTTCAGTAAAATATTCTTTTAAAAAGGGTTAGTTCGCTCTTCAGTACAAATTGTGAGAAGTGAATTACGGTGTCAAAAACAAATCAAACAGTCTCTTTCTTTCTTTTGTAGAACCCAAATCATCTGCAAGTCTAATTCAATCTGCAAAACATTAACTTACTTTACCAAACTAGTCCGAAGCTAAAATGTTTACAGGAGCAGAGGATCAGCTGGGGAGATATCACCATTAACTCTTTAAAAGCAGTTGCAACAAAGCAGATGGTGTGCACCTCTGGGAAACAGGAATGTGATGGAGCTTTGACCACAAAACAGCTGCAGAATGGATCAGCTCACACATTCAAGGAATCATGAAAGAAACTGTCAGCTCCTAATGATATCTGCTGTCCTCACACAGTTTGCTGTGGGGCTGGGTTCTGCTTTCTGCATACACTTGAGATGAACACTGATAGCTTTTACCTTACAAGCTGTCATGTAATTGCAGTTTCACTAAAAGGGATGTTTTTTTCCTAGGCATCCACACTCTCAAGAATGAGTCATAGTGTAGTAGCAAATACAGCAATAAAAGTAAACATCAGGAACGTCAGGCTGCAAATTGCATTTTGAAAAAGGTGTTTCAATTACAGTATGTCCTTTAAAATGTTTAAAGATACTGTATGTTTGCACACAAAATGACGTGTTAATTTGCCTTAAAGCGGACATATTATGCTTAATTTAGGGGTTTTTTTTTATTTTTGGGCTTCACTGATACAAGATTATTATAAGTGTTATTATAGTATTATTATAAGATTATTATAAGTGCATATATTATATATATGTTTGGTGGTTCGGGTGTTTGCCCAGCTGTGGTGGCCGTGGCTGGTGCTGGTTTGAGTGCTTCTGCAGAGGTTCTTTCAGAAACCCTCTCAGGATAGCTGTGGCCGCTAACCTGAGAGGGTAGGGACGCTGTATGTGTAGGGAGCCCAAAATGGATGGCCAATCATGGACTTGACATCACAGTGTATAGCACTTTGAAAACAAAGCGTATTGGTCAGACCTGGGACATGGGTGTTTCACTATCAGTCGGGAGGCAAAAACAAATTGATCTCAAGCTTTGTGATTCTGACTATACTAATCTGAAGCACCCAGCTTCACATTAGCATGTGTGACATCAAACCATGAAATGCATAGTATGGCTCCTTTAAAAATGTATCATACACCACATTCACATTCTTTGCTTACATGACTTCCTCTTCAATGTTATGATGAAAACCTCACAAGAAAATAAGTCAGCTGAGGGCAATCTGTCATCAACAGGTCTTACTCTATGGTTTTTATCCAGTGCTAACTATTATTTGCTTTACTTTTGTTGACAATTTGAAGCACTTAACCCATGGGGGCTTCAGCCAATTAAATTGCCTAACTTTGCAATGTGAGAGCGGTGTAGTAACAGCACACGTCTGAATTACTTAATTCGTTTGTTATGCTTTTTTTTTTTTAACATCTTATATAAATCATAGATAATGTTTGCCAAAGCAAATCAGTTGTGAATATCCCCACATGATGTGCAGTCATGCAAACACTAAGTCAGCGACTGTGTCTCCAATGTGAAACTTAGAAGCAAGAGCATGAACTAAGGGTGAGGGAAAATATCAGAATGAGTGGGATGCTGAAGGCCTGTGTGCTCTTCTATGGAAAAAAAAGCATTTTTTATTCTTCTAAATGGATAATTCTTTTACTCGTCTATGGTCCCTGTACTACTGAAACTAGCCACTTCAGTGACTGTGAGATGGTTTGTCCAGCCAGCAGTAAACTGTAATGTCAGAGCAAGGAGCCAGGAAAATGCTTTCCAGTGAGCATTAAAGGCTAGAACGCTCTGAGCTTCTTATTCCTGGGTCACCGCATCTCTATTGTGAAACTCATGTGCAGCACAGAATGAAACAAATGAAATTTATAAAAATCATTTTTCTTTTCACTGAACAAGAGCTGAACATTTGCCATGGTTGAGCTGAGAAGGAAATTCCTGTCAGGATTTCCTTTGAAGACAAACACATTATAAAGATGGACAAACCTGATAGAAACTGTGTTCTAGGTGTCAACTTTACAAACACATCTGCTACACAAATGAATAATGTAATCATCTAACATAGCCTGTCTGTGATCATGAATTAGCTTTTCCCTGACTGCTTGTCACTGGGGCTCCCACTTCTCAGTGAACTATACTAAAATGTTCTTCAGCTGCAGCTCCTGGTCCCCGTGTTACTGTTACATAAGGTTGGAGTAAAATATTCATCAAGCTGCTCTGGACCACATCTGTATGCAGCTGATCGCTGAGGAAACACTTTTCAGTAAACCTGCTAACTACATCAGGGTGGCTGCTGCGGCAGGATTTAGAGTGGTTTGCGCGCAAATGTGTTTGATTACTTTTGTGTATGCCTGTGTGAAGTTTGTGTGTACATGGTAAAGTATGCGTGTTTGAGTGGTGCAACTTTGCACATGTGTGTGTGTAATGCACACGTCTACATGTCTTCTCCCTGACATCATCAGTATGCTGAGCTGGTACTCGTGTACATGCATTGCTTCCATTTAAAGCAAACATTAGTAAACATCTAGCCGCAGTGCTAGTGGATGTCTGTCTGCTTGCTAGATCATGCAGGAAATTATGTCTAGCTGGCGCTGGGCGTGTTAAGAGCCGGCAGTAAAGTTAAAACCTTCTGGGGCTATAAGTAGGTCCATCAAGACCAGGAGAACCATCTGGCATCTGGCTGTCACGCAGACCCCTGGAAAGGAATAACCCAAGACACCACCTAAATGACCACACACCATTTGTCAGCTTTACTGTTTAATCTAGATAACTGACAAGGCTGCTTTACATCATGCCAGGAACTCTCTTTCTTAATTGTTGTAATGATCTTTATTCAATTATAGTGGCTGTTGACTGATTGGCGTCTGCCTTGGAAAGTGTTTGATTTTCAATAGTGCGACTCAGAAGCCCAGCGACACCTACTGAAGCTGAACTGAGAAAATTCCACCATGTTGATCTACACACCCTGCGTCTGCCTGGAGCGGTTTCTTTCACCTCCAGCTGTCTGAATGTAAAAAGGCAGAAGAGGAGAATGACTATACATATAGAGGATAAAGAGAAAGGAGATCAGAGACGTCCAAATTAAATATGGAAGGACACCTCTTATGTGCATCAATGAAGAGGGAATGAGCGCTGTGCTAATGATGAAGAATTTGAGGGTTCCATGTGAGTGTGGGATCAAGAACACACTGTTGGAGATGCTCATTACTGAGGGACACACTGACTCTTACCTGCATGTGTGTGTGTGTACATATACATATTTTATGTGTGGGAGATAGAGGAAAGAAGTTCGTGTCCACAGTCTTGTATGTACACAACTAATACAAAAAAACATATATAACCTGAAGAAAAGAATAAGAATGCATATGTACATTAGAAGCTGCACAAAACTTAAGCACCCATGTGTTCCGTCACACTGGGTTCGCTCAGATTAACGCTGGAGGTCTTGACAAGCAGCCTACATCCCATGCGGTTTATAACACTCTGGAATCAGGGAGCTTATCAAATCATACATAGTCTGCAGGCTGTTGCTGTAGAGTATTAGATTAACTAATACACAAAGCATAAAAAAACTAAGCATCATCAGAACCTCACTAAATCTAGGGCTGTACCCAAAGCTGTTTTCCAAATCCACTCACCAATTTAACATAAGATAAGATCATTTGTGATGATACTACGTGTCGCTTGGTGAGAGGATTCCTATTTTTTTGTTACCTAATATTCAACAATCACTACACTGAAAGCAGATTTATGAATTGTGTGCATGTAATATTTTAGATGTCTTTTAAACAGGATGGCCATAACATTAGAACCATCTCTTAGTATAATGCACTCCAGTGTGACTCCATCACCCACAGTTTCAACGGAAACAAAGACATTATAACCTTGTAAAAGTAGAAGCACAGCATTGCATTAGATTGTACAAGTGCACCTAATGAAGTGGCCAGTGACTGTACACATATTGGTGACACTCCTACAAAATAACACCCTACAAGTTAAGTCTCATGTTTTACCTCACACTGTTTTATTAGCTTTACTCACATCTAATGCTGTCATCATCTGTGATGTGGAGACACCAGATTTCCACAGTCTGTGACATAAAAGTTTCGTTCAGTAATAATATCCTACTTCACTGCAGAACACCTCTCCTGTATGGCATTACCATAGATGCCTGGTGTTGCTCACACTGAAAGGCAGTAGAGGAAGCAGTAGCAGATTCTGGTCTGGCTCAGGAGTAGTTTAGTATTTGGCACGTGAGATGAGAGCATCAGAGGAGAACAGTGTGGAGATCAGTGTGTCGCTCAAAACAGGACACACACTACACCATTCTGCCTTCACTTTTCATCACTAATGGCTGCAACTAATGATTATTCTCGTTATAAATTTATCATCTAATCATTTTATTGATTAATCAATTAATTTTTTTGGTCTATAAAACATCAGAAACTCTGAACATGTCAAAATATTCGAAAACCTAGAGATGTCCTAACAATTAGGAAGCTGTAATTATATGTTTGGATATTTTTCCTGATAGATAGATAGATGTTATGACAAAGTAAGATGTTTAGCCAACAGCAATATCAAAATTTACAATTACTGGAAAACTAATCTCAGTGAAGTTGTGCAGTTTCATAACACCTGGACAGCCAAAGTAAAGACACTGAATCAGTGGTAGAGAAAGTTTGTGACCCAGCCACCGTCTGACATCACAGTACTTACAGCAAGACAACAGGGAATATCATTAAGATTGGACATGAATTTTCATGCAAGATCAAGGTGAAGGAAAACTTTAGAGTCAGGATTATACTCAGCGTTTGAAACACAGAGGATCTGAAATACATACTTGATTGTGAAGTCTGAGGAAGAGTCTCTCATTCTAATTGCAACTGAATTTAAATAAGTCACTACCTCGCCAGTGTGAAGGTGATTTAAGTAATATTTGTGGTAAAATGTGTAATTGCCCATAAAACACGGCAGTCGTTTATAAAAAGTCATTCTTCTAAAGTCAAACAAAAGTGTATAATTTTGCAGTGAGCCGAGCAGTAAATAGCAATCCCACCTTCTGTAAAACAGAAAGAGTTATTATGCTTGCCATGGCTGGCTGGGTAGAAAATAAAATATCTGTTAAATAATTCATCAAATGTCCAAATGTCCATGAACCAAACATATTTTTTTCCATAGTGTAAGCAGATGTAAACAACAAACTGATAGGGAGAAATGCTATGGGGTAAAAATTAAATCAAATACTATTCTATTAATCACTTCTGTATTGTGATAGTCAATAGCTCACACTGCTTAGCAACCAACTCCTCGAAGGCAATAGTCAGAGTGATGAGATTTACCAAGGAATCTCTTCTCTAAAGTTATGAAAGTGTCCATAGTGTGGCAGCACATATCTAACACATACTGTTCTCTCTCACTGTTCAGACGCTAATGTTGTTTTTCAACCGGTGTTATTAATTATTCAAGCAAATGCATAAGAGAATGAAGATCAATAAAGCAAAAACATAAAATCTGAACACAAATCACAGTTTTTAGCTCATAGCAGATCTGAACAGCAAACACAGCCCCTGTGTTAGCCCACGCAAAACAAATACTGATGTCTTACCTTAAAGAGGCGCAGTATGTTGGCGACCATGATGGAAACAGAGCTGGAGGAAGCACCAATGACGCCCACCACCCTCTCAGGTTTGGAGATGATGGGTGCTCCCCCACCCAGACACTTGACATCTGTCCCATCCTTCTCAATCAGAGCTTGCACGAAGGTGAGCGACTGCTCCAAGGCATGAGTGTCCCTGGAACAGGTGTCCAGGATCCGCGCCCCCAGTGTGATGTTAGGCAGCAAATTATTGTCATTATTGATGCGGTCAAGGGCGAAGAGCATGGCCTCCAGTCTGTGTATTCCCTTCTCCTTCTTCAGCTCCCCACATGGCTTGCCATCGTGGCCTCTAGCATGTACTGGGAAGAGCCCACCTAAGGAGATATCCCCGTCAATGCGGATGGAGTTCAAATGTGTGTGTCCTGGCCCTTTGGGTTTGGCAGCCTGAGCAGTCTTGAGGGAGCAGCAGAGAAGCAGCAGCAGCAGCAGCAGCGGCAGAATCAGGCTGTTTCGTTGACAGCCGGTCCGATCCGGTCTGCATGCCGGAGGATGAAACATGACCATGACCTGAGCACACATCCACACTGCACAGTCAAACCCAGCAAGCAGAAACAACAGCAGCCAGGTATTATTTTATGATGGCCAGAGGGTTAATTGCAATACCTCTTGAAGCAGTTGGCACAGAAAAGGCTTCCTCTCATGTCATTTCTCTCTCCAAGGCATTCAATTAATGTAGAATATGAGCTTGGCTCTTTCACAGGATGTAATCCTGTTCTCGTCTCCTCTTTCACTCCCTTACTCCATCATCTGACCACAGTGGTGGGCAGCTGCTCCTGTGTCTGCTGTTATTCACAGACTTGCCTATGGAGATCCTTCACTTGGGGCATTAACAAGAACAAAGGTGAACAATAAGCTTTTTTCTCTCTGTCTCTCCCTCCCTTGCTCGTTCTCTCTGTGTCTCTTTCCTCTCCACCTCAATCAGAAGTTTTTAATCTCCCCTGTTCCCCTGGGCAGGGATTTGGTATATGTCAGAGCCCTCAGGCCTCCTTAGGTCCACAGGCTTCAGAGTGAATTCCTGAAAGATGAAAAAGAGAAGAGTAGTGAGAGAGTGCACAGAGAAAACAGAAAATGGCAAAGGGATTTGTATTGGTTTGAGCTTATACCTCTTTTTTGCTTAACCTTTTAACTGCAGCATTATGTGGAATAAAGAGACAGTTCTGCTTCCAAACTAATTTTTATCTCTTATACAGTCTTCCTTTGCCTACCCTTGAATACCCCTGAATTCAAAAGGTTTCCATAGTCTCAAGGTTGACAGGGCTGAAAGTCAAATCCCACGTGCTTCATTTTCACCCATCAACCTTGTCTGTGGACACATTCAGCCTCTGTAAAAATATTGTGACATTCTTAGTATTACACTTCCAATTTGTGCTGCTAACATCACATCAAACTGACAAATTGAAGCAGTGCTGATGGTTCCAGTGAAACAAGACTGTGCTGTCAGCATTGGCAGAAGTAGTCACATTGCTGTGCTGTGTTGGTACTCTGAAACTAAATTACTATTTTCTACAAAAAATGCATCACCTTTGCTGCCATATTGCATACTATACGTCTTCAAAGCCTGTCAAATCATTACAAACATTAAAGGTTTAAGTGGAAGTTCAAAAGGACTGAATTTGCTGCTGATAAAAGATGATATCTCTTTGTGCCAAGTGGACCACTCCAGCATTATGCAGGTATTTCTGCTTACTATGCGCAAAATCAATTACATGCATTCTAATGAAATTCATAAGTGGGTCTCAGAGTCTCTTAAGCATTTCTAAGTCTATGCCTTGCAGAGTATAAAGGTGCAACAAACCAATGTGGGTAGGGTCAGAGAAAAAGAGTTTGAATTGGTAATTATGCTATTACAGATGGAAAACTGCTTTTATATCTGAAGTTGGCAGGAAGAAAGTATCCACCTTAGGAAATCACTGCATTAAGCTGATTCTTGACTCTACATAGCCGTTAACACAGCACAAATGACTGAAATATCATCTGGATCACTGGTGCTTGCCTATGAAGGGATATAAATATTTCATATATACTGATCACATATAGAAACAGTGCTTCAATACATAATTTGAATAACTCGAAGCTTAAATCCTTATATATAGCTCTGTGTTGTCAAACGAAACTTGTTCTGTTGTTTGTTTCACCGCTGTGAGGGTTATTAGATGCAGACTGCATAGATTCAAGAGTTGTAAAGAAACATAATGCTCAATTATAGCTGAATTTTGAGAATCTTAGCTACATACTGTGATGCACATTTACACACTGACATTATCATTCACTCCATACTTGTTGTTTTCGTTCTCTGGCACACATACATGATATATGCGTGCCAGAAAGGCACATAAAAAAATCCCACTACAAGATATCTTGTATGTACACATCTAAACCCTGTTCATTCCCAAAGCTGTAATACGCTCTGAAAGAACAATCTCCCTGCACACAGTCACAGAACAGGGCTGTAGACATTGGTTTTCCAGCGGAGTGGGTTGAAGCATTGGATAAGCAACGGCTGAGATTCATTGAGAGCATATTGGAAGTGACAAGGTCCTTTGAATACACCCAACTATCTCCTACTGAGTGAGAAGTAATTTTTCAGAGTTGATTCACTGCAGGTCCACTTTAACTGCTGCAGAGCAGATGACAACTACAAAGCCAGCCAACTCACCTTATCCTCCATAACTGAATACAAACCATGCAGCAGTGTATCTAACATCAGAGCAAACACTGTGGCAAAGGCAGTGAGAGATGCCGCTGCCAACATATTGTGGTATAGATAGGCAAAAGAAAACAAAATACAACGGTAAACACTGACAAGTACAAATAAACAGTTCTGCAACATGGCAGATTTCAAGATAGATGTCATCAAACTTCAGGTTTGTACAAAAGAAGAGCTGGTGGGGACACAGCTCATATGTCTCCTGACTGAAAAACAGTCAACAAATCTGAAGTAGTATCTTTTATACAGCAAATCTTACTCCTCACAAGATGACATCAATCATTATCATGTTAATGAGCTTGTCTTGTCTTGCTTTGGATTAAAATCTTACAGATTTAGATAATTTGTTTTGTAATCTGAAAGATCTCTTCAGTGTGGGCTAGCTATATAATTTCAATATATAATTTCAGAAACTACCATCACTATGTTGAAACCCCATTGACTGGGGATAGTGCAGACCACTTTTCAGAGCTCTGTAATATTGTAGTGACCAGTGCAGAATTAGCTTAGTGAAACCAGGTTACATATTATCAGTGCTTTCTGTGTATATTTTATTTCCAGAACTCAGCTGTAATATGCTGTAGAAGACTGATTCAGGATTGTAGCTCATGCCTGACACACTGCAAAACTGCCTCAGTTTTTTGTTTGCTTTTGAATCACTGCAATGTACAAAGTGCTCACCAAGGAAACAAGTTACAAGGGCACTGAATGAGAAAAGAAAATGTGTGTATATTTACAAATCAGCCTGTAATGGCATACTTCAATAAACACGTACAACAGAGAATTGAGAAAAAACAACAAAAATGCTTACTAGCTACAAAATGTCAAAGACAGCTGCAGGAATTACTGGAGATTCATATCAGGAGAACAACCTTTCTTCAGCTGCAAAAGCTTATTTCAGAATAGACTATGCATTCCTTTCAAAAGGCCATGCAATAACCTTTGGGCAAACAAATCTGTGCTGTTACATGGCCTTGAAATTACAAAAGCAGCTGTGAATCTACAGGAAAGCCTTAATTCTGAGGAGGCTAAAAACTGTGCATACTGCATATTGAAAACATCTGTTTTGATAATTATCAAAGAAATTTTTGATTTTCAATGTGCTCAAGAAGGCGGACTGTGTGCGTTACTTCACATTGTGCCCAGTCTCACTTTTCCGAGACATCTGTCACTAAAACCATTGATATTTGGAGGAGCCATGTTGTATTTTAACAGAACATAAATAACAAAACTATTGAGGACGATGTATTGGAGAAAGAGCTGCAAACAAACTCTTTGTCGACTTGTGTTGCTAAGAGTATGTTACAAACACCCCTTTCACGCTCCTCAGTCAGCCTGCAGAATGCACTTTACCTAAAAGAAAAAAAAAACTGAGTTGTCTTCACCAAAAAGCTGATGAATGTGTTGAATGTGCAGAACAGCTCCAACAGCTAAATATTGCATGACATTAGAAAATGCACAGCTCTAGCCAGAGAATTTTACAGTCCAATCAGCACTGCAGGATGAAACATTATAAATACAAACAGGATACATGTGAAATGAATGCATATTTATTTTCTGAAGATTATTCTCCTCTTCATCTTTGATACCTGACCAGCTGCTCGATAGCAAAGCCAGTCAGGGCAAGCTTTTAGAGATGCTGTAGCTCTCCTCTCACAGATGGGCAGGAGGGGCTCTCTAATTGACACTCCAGCATGTTGATGCTGCACAGCAGATCAATAGGAAGGTAGAGGAAGGCTGCTCTGAGGAAAATGAATGGAGAGAGCAAGACTAAGCTGCACACAAGGACTGAAGAGCTAAGAAGAGGCTGTCACTATGTTTCTAGAGAAAGAAAAATGATTGAAATGAGCCTTGAGATTGAAAAGATGCATCAATAAGGTGGATCAAACTTGTGATATTGCCCTTTGTTCACAATTGTAAGTGGTCAGGTGTAATACAGTCATGTTTCAGCATCAAAACAGAAAACTGCAAGACACTAGGGCCTGATCTACTAAGATCCCAAATAGTGAGTACTAAACTGCAATTTAGCACAAGAAATTGTTGCATTACACTGGTGGGTGTTTTGCAGATGATCAAAGACAAACTGTGTGATTGACAACAGGAGCAAACATGATGGAGCCGGCTGTATTTACGTACATGAGGGTTTTGTGTGTTACCACCATGGAGAGTTTGGAGAACGATCATACATACAGTTTAATTTCTTTAATGCAAGTTGGCGTCACAAATAACGTTCTGCACGTTCAAAGACAGTGGGTGCTTCTTACAATTCCTGTAAACATGTTTCTGTAAACAACTTGTGCGTCTATTCAGTTGCTCCTATAACTCTTGGGAAACCATCCTTCCATCTATTATTCTAATAACTTTTCCTCTTAAGGGTTGCAAGAGTGTGCTGAAGCCAATCCCAAGCAGGGTACACCATGGACAGGTCGCCAGTCTACAACAGGGCTGCAATATAGAGAGAGGAAACTATTCACACCTATAGAGCTCTGTACGTCACATGACTGTTTCTGTTTACGCCACCAAGTTGGCAGGAACATTATCATAAAAATGCTCTAGTATGAATTTCAAACTGCCTGAGTTTATTGTGCACTTTAATTCCCAACACATCGTACTCTGTGTTGCAAAACTCAATAGTTTACACATTTCTGACCTTTTCTGAATGCTCCTGGAGTGCTTTTCAGAAATACTGAAACAGCCCATTTACACCATTTACACAGTCTAACATTACATCCAGGTGTGTGAGGGAAAGAACATGTTTTATCAGCAGCCTCTATAAATACAAATAGCATCATTATCACGTTATGTTTTTACTTAAAAAGACACTTAAACTTCAATATAACTTCTAACCCGCACCTCGGTCAGTAATGGCTGATGATGCTGCTGGTGCTTTTTCTAAATTAATCAGAAAAAGTGAAAAAGTTATACTAAATGGGTTATATTATATTATTTTGTCCAGCAGATGTGGTTATTTATTTATCTGGATGGACGAAGATTCTGGAAATACTTTAAATACTGTGGTGAGTCTTGTCAAACACTTGTATTGTCACCGTATATTGATTTAGTAGTTGTCAGCAGTTCTCTGTGACTCGAGTCCTCAAATTATTTAGCTGCATGTCTTTGAACTGTGCGAGGAAGCCAGAGTAACCAGAGAGAACATGCAAACTCTGCACAGAAAGGCACCTGGCCAACTGGTGGGTACGAACCCAAGTCCTTCTTGCTGAAACTACACCACCGTACCACCCCTTGGAAAACCAGTAACCACGTTAAAGCTGTGTTTGGCCTCATTCAGTGTATCCTAAATGCA
>JAUBNQ010000023.1:20391039-20406725 GCA_032353495.1 Ctenopoma kingsleyae
TATATTGAAATGAGTAGTAAACACACATTCTAGATGCATTCTTTCTCCTCTGCTTCCTCGATCGAATAACAGCAGCCATCTGTGTGCAAGCAGATTGCAGATCGTGTATTAAAACGTATTAAATGTAGACACAATCACTGCCACCGCAATTTGCTTTCAGGCTTGATTAATCCCATTGCGTGTGTTCAGTTTATGTATTTGCATTTTCTCCTCCCTGTATTTTGCACACTTGGGCAAAAATGCCCCACTTCACATATTTTATATTGTGCAACATCGAGGCTTTTGCTTTATTATTAGTTTCAATTTACTAATAAATTAATCAACAATGTAAGATGATATATCATCAGGGCAATGGGGCATTATTATGCAAATCTTGCAAAACATTTACACAGGTTCATATTTCTATGTAAAAGGAATTTATGAAATAAAATATTTCCTCCACTACACAGTTGCTACTTAAGTATGTGCATAATTTTGATCTTCAGTTGATGTACAGGCCTTTGCACGCCTCAATGTGACAGAAAAAGTCTTTATAAACAGAGTCCTTATTGCCAGCTGTCACACTTTGTTTTTGAAACAAAGAACAATCTTGATACCAGTTTGTGTCAGACTTCACAATAGATAGAAGCTTCCTCTCACTCAGGTTTGTGCAGCCTGAATAAAGGGTGTCTGCTCCCTTCAGTTTCATTGTTTTTTAAGCTGCAGACCCTCAGCCAAGCCTTGCATTGGCTGTGTGGTGTTTCCCTACCTTTTTGAATACTTGACAATAATAACTGATCACAGTTGTTAGAGTAAACAGTTGGCCAACAGGAAAGTACCTCTCAAAGCAGAGCTGTCTGAAGTGCACATTGTACTAAAGTGAAGCAAATTATAGAAAATAACAGCTACAGCTTTAAATACAGTCATATTAGCTGACTACATACGTACTTTAGATCTAATTATGAGGCTGGTTCAATGAGCCCACATCATTTATTCCGCACCTTATAATAATAATAATAATAATTTTTACCCAACTTGGCTGGGCATAAATGCTGCCGAAGAAGAGTCAGGATAAAACTAATCAGAATGAATTTCCAGAGTAATATTTATCCATCTATTCCTGAGTATGATCATCTTTACACTCCTGAGGGAACTCAACAGAAATAAGCATTTCTCCTGCAATAATAATCAGTATATCTGTATGACGTTTATTAAATTTCTACAGCAGACCTCTCAGAATGCACTAATTTCAGACTCTTAATTATCATTTAAAGATATTTTCAGTACTGAAAATTAAGACAGTTAATTAGTCTGCAATAAATTTACTCGTTAGTTCCCTGTGCACACCAGATTTCACAGTTACAGTACAATTATTTTAATAATTGATTTTGATTTAATTGATTCACCAGGATGTTAGAAAATGGAAAATAACCATAACAATATGGCAGGAACCCCTACATCATGTATGGAGTTTCCACATTAGAGTCAGACCACCAGGGAAAGCATTTTAACAGGAAATAAATGTATTGAAATGAAATCTCCTTCCCTAGACATCTGATATATCTGGTAGATATAACTCTGGTGTGCATTAATTACAGAAACAACAAAATGCAGATGACAGTTTGATTTATTTAGAACCCTGAGAAATGTGGTAAATCTTGCTAATACATGATATTATGCAATAGCTGACTGTGGCCATTTGATTTCCCTTTGCTAAGAACCCTGAGGAAACATGGGTGCAATTTATCTCTTGAAATATCAACTTCATGACAACCAAACCAGAGAGCCGCTCCATTTCTGTGCCAGCTACAGAAATTTTAGGACATGCAAACAAGGCTTATTAACAAGAGGCCAGAGCTGTGCTTTTTAAAACTGTGAATGTGATGGTGTTGTTTTGAAGATACCATAAGTCATTTGGAAGACAAGGCTGAGAACAGAGGGGAAGAAGAAATGGGCCATCTCTAAATTTTTTGTTTACTTGCACTGGATGCTTTTCTGTGCAGGCTAATGGAGGGCTAAGATCACTGAGCTGCATCTAGCAGGCAATAAATGGACTGAAATGTGAGAACAAGCCCTGATATTCCTGCCCTGGAAGAGCAAAGGGAGAAATCTCACACTGCTTAAAAAGGATGAAGATGCTATGAGGGGAAACCATTGGGGAGCCAGACGAGCATATTAAGAATTGTTGACTTCCTGTTCACTGCCTGACTGATTCAATGACTATCTTCTTGCTGTAACGATGAAATAAACACCCCCACATTCCTCAGTTCCCACTCTTCGTCTTTACTGAATCTTATCCTTTATTCATTGAGTCTTCTATATTCTTGTTTAGGCTCTCCTTTTGAGGAAAAAAAAAGCACCAACTCTACTTGGTATTCATAACTGCCACCAGTTTTCCTCCATATAAAAGGTTTCAATTCCTACCTATCATCACATGCACACCTTGGGGCCTGGTGGTGGTGAATATGATTCAGAGGCCAGGCTTGAATCTTGAATCTACAGGTTAAAAAATGTCCAAATGCCCTGGTCTCTCAAAGCCTCTGGCAGTGTAGGCTGCTCTCTCACTCGCTCGCTCGCTCTGTGAGCCTGGTTAATGGTCCAGTGAAAAGATGGCATGAGGTGAACCATCTCCAGCCTACTGTTGACGCTAAGCTTTGTTTGGTAATGATGCTTGGCATACTCCATGTTGTGGGTGAAATGCGCTTTTTCGAAACCTTGTTTTTCAGTATACAAACTATAATGTCTAAAAATCTACGCAGCTGGAATAGGAAAACAGACTGTATCACAAGTGTATTACTGCAGAGCGTGGCCTAGAAAGTGTCTGAGTGTAAAAGGGGGCAGGTGGTGGTGAGGAGTGTCAAAGTCGATACAGAAGGCTGCAACTCCTCAGACACTGATTGATTTACTGTATCTGTTGAGGTAGACATGCATGTCTGTCAGGATTAAGGAATTTATGTCTTATCAGACCTGCGCCTCTGAGGGACTTATTTCCAACAGAATCGCTTGAAGTTGCAACATATGGAAAAACTAGGGCATATCAGCAAAAACAAGTGGTTTGGAAGTATAGTTTATGTTTACTAGGCTTTTCAAGATAATGGGAACAACATAATGTACAGTCGCAAAACGTCAGTCGCCTGAGAGAAAGCTGCGGTTGAGGTTTGAGTTTCAATCTGGCCTCAAATCTGCTTACTGAGTCTGAATCCTATCACGTCTCTTATCAAACAAAATTGCTTAAAGAGAAAAATGCATGACACAGTCAGGTCTTCTCAGGCCAGAGTCATCACCTGCATCACCTTCACAAAACCGCGCACACTTTTAATCTCCTGCAGCTAATACAAAATGCATAAGACCCAGATACTCCAGGGAGTAAATCCAAAAGTAGAAGACCTCCCTACTGAACAACTTTGTCATAATCTGCACCACAGCCAGTGTAAGGAACTTTTCTGTTCCAATTTATCTGAGAGAAGGTATAATAAAATGGCCAGAATGTGAGAAGTGTCTGCACTTTGTGCTGGTTAGTCAGATGAAATAAAATGTTTGAAGATGCTACTTTGGGATGCGGTAAATAAAGACTTGTTTTAACCATTTCTTGACCAATTTTAGACAATTAACCAACTAAGATTCTCCAATTAACTGATAATTAAAATCAAATACAACAAACCACACAAATCACACTTAAACGCTTACAGTTGGTGCAGGTCATGATGATTTACCCTACACATTAAGCTCCAACTCTCAAAGCAATGCACAGCACACGCACTGTTCAAAGCACAACCCTGATACATTTACAGTGTTTTAAAATATGTCCATACGTGCTTATCCATGTTACTGGAACACTGAGCATCATCTGGAAGAATAACAGGTGGGAAGTAACCAGGAATATTTACTCAATTATTCGAACTACATATATGTTTTGTTACTAGTTCTTTTGCAAATCCAGATTCCTAATACATAATATCAACTAATCAATTATGATATATTATAATGAATTAATCCACCTGGCAAAACATAGAGTGATTAAAATTAGGAACATATTGTATTTTTTATTATTAGAAAAATTTCCTTTCCTTTTTTGCAGATTGCAGGTCATGTTTGAAATTTTTTTTGTAATTAAAAAGTAAATATCTGAGTCAAGGAAACTAAATGACAGATGATTCTTCTCATGAAATTCAGAGAAGCAAACATGAGGCCCACGCAGAACAAATATGGACTAGACTTCATACATCACATTATCAACAGCATCAAGTTCAACAGTGTTTTCATCAGTAACTCACAGAGAAATCTTTTTTTTTTAGCGTACTGAATTTTAAAGCACAAGCTTAGTACTTCAACCTGAGTGAAGAATTAGAAGTGGTACTTCTACTTGTAGTAGAATAGTTTTTTTAGGCAAGTACTTTCTTCTGCCACTTCTGCAGCACAGCCCAATTTCAGCTGCCAGCAGAATTTGTTGTCAACCAAAGGAAAAGACTAGAATGTCAAATTATTTTCCAGAACAACATCATGATATTCAGTGCATTTTACCATTTCCCTTTTATCCAGGAAAAAATACAGGTTTTTTAGAACAAGTAGGAATTTGCTTACATCGTGTTGTAGTTGGCGTCTGTGCCAACGTTGCCAACTTTCCTTTTGGTGAGTTACTGTAATTGAGGCCACAGTGAGGCTGATAATTCTGTTTAACCTAAATCTGTTATCTTTCTTTTCCTTGTTTGATTTGATTGATACTAAGAAATACAACATAGTCTATTGAAAGCTTTATCTGGCTTCCTTTCAGCTTCCCACTGAGTAGGAATTGATTGGCAGTAACCTTAATCAAAAGGTTCATCCAGGGGGCACTAGCAGAAACAACTGGACCTCAGTGATATGACTTAGAAAATATTTAATATACTGTATTTGAATGAAAGCAATCGCTTCAGTGATGTAGTTTAGGGCACCTAGCTCAGCCATGTTCAAAACACTGGTTGTGTGGAAGACCTGGTCAACTGGTTATTAAGTCACTTGTCAGCACCTCACATTGTCTTTGTCTCATGTGTGAAGCTGAAACCATTTGTACTACAGTATAACTTACTACATTGAAAAACATGGCTCAGCTCTAGACATAACATGAAAACAATCTGACGAAAAATGAACTGTTGATCACAGTTTTAGTCCCTTTTGAAGCAAAACTGCCAAACATTTCATTTACAGCTTCTCCAATATGAGACTTAATTGCTGTCTCCAACTTATATAGTGGTAGAATGAATATAATTGGGACGTGGATATAACAAGAACTAATCATCATTTTTTGCTGTTTTCACCAGAGGGATTAATGAAAGTAATCATTAGTTGCAGTTATATCTACTAGAAGTTCAAGTAACTATAACAACTTCATAAACAATAGAATGTGGCCTTGGCTGTGCGACTGTCAAACTATTTTTCTGATCCCTTTTTTCTGAAGAATTAATTAGTAAAAGGACAATTCCCAGGTTTTGACTTATTTAGGCAAAAATTACACAAGAGTTAAAATAATTGTGATCCGTTACCTTTGTGCTAACTGGAAAACAATAATAGATCTCTGATAATATTCAGAACATGGACGATCAGGCAGGGATTTTGTTTGTTTTTAGCTTTTGTGCCTGCACATGTGCCACAAAATTACAGGTAAAGAAATGACTGACTGCACACAAAGACAAACTCTGTGACAGCTAGTTTCACTTCAATGCATGAACATGCTCTTTAGATCAAATGACAGTGAGGTAGCCCCTAAAAGAACTGAAAGAGAAGCTGAAGAGGCCTATAATTATCAAGTCTGTAATGATGGTCTGTAATTCCTCCAGAGAAATTTCTTGTGAAAACCCAAAAATACATAAAAATTACAATTCGGCTAGAACAGAAAATAAATTAAATGGCTGTGTTTATCTTTACACATGCTCACAATAGAATTCATCATCACAATCCCATTGATTCAAGTGGCACCATCGTCCTCATCAGACCATCTGTTGATTAGCACTTCACCCTTCTGCAATACTGTAATTTTTAAGATGTATTTGCAATAATGAAAATGTTTTGTCTGCAGGATGGAGCATTTTCTTGCAACAGCAGGTGCTGGAGCTATAGGCTCTTCTACGTAGAGACCTCCCTTTATCATACATGTGGGGAATCTTTCTTATGCATAATTGATTAAATTATACTGCCAGCTCATGAGTGTGAACACCTGTTTCTTAACCTATAGAGTTACCTTTCAGGCACCTTCAGCAATCTTTCCTGTAGTAAGATCACTTTTCATTGAAAATATGAGAGTAGATTTCATTTTTGTTTTGTTTTTTTCCAGAGCACAGGTTTCATTATCCTTCAAACTCTTGCGCGGATCAAAGACAAACACACTCAGAAGTCCAAGCTAGCAATTTACAGCCCACAGTGCCTTTGAGATCTGCAGCAGATGTTGGCAGCACAAGGTCTCTTTTTTCCAAAAGCTGCTGGTGGGCATGGGCATGTAATTCATGATCAATGTGTAGGTTGGATAGCTTTAGCTCACCATACATGCAGCAAAATGGCAACTAGCAACAATGCCTAAGTCACAGTTTGTGTACTAATTAAAGTACAACTGCTGGGAAGCTTTGACAGGCCTTGTCAATAAGAACTCGGCAAATTTCTGGTGAAATGTGACATAAACTCCCCCAGACTTGAGTTCAGTTCAAGCTTAGTAAAATTGGGTTGTAGGAGTTGGGAGTTGCAGTAGAAAATCCTGTACATGAGGACAGTTGCAGTGTAAAAAACGGACACAGCAATGCACAGAGGTGTGATATAAACCTCTGACAGTATTGGTGCTGTAGGGACAGAGAATGGTTTTGCTTGAATGGGTGTTATCAAATCTTTGCAAAAGGCACCTGAACATCATGTCATAACAGCAATCGACAGGCTATTTTCATGTCACACTGCTGACATGCAAATAGATAAGATACACCAAGGACGTTCAACATGTAGCCAGTTAGTAGATGAGTGCTCTACCAACTGAGATACTGCCACCCTCAAAATTTCTATCAGAAGTGGGCAGCAAACCCATACCTCCAGGGAAGACTTCGATCTGAACACCGCGCCTCAGACCACTCAGCCATCCTGACATATTCCAATAGGTTGGTTTGTTGATGTGAGTCATAACAGCATTTATAATGTAAGACTCCTGGTCCCAAATTTCTAACAATGTCAGAAAGTTAGCACAAAATTAGCCCAAAACAACGTGTGGTCCGGGTCTACTGCTTTTAATTGGCAACTAAAGATTTCACCTCATTTCTCTTTTTCTTCTGAGACAGTCCAAAACTGTTTAGTGCAATTGGGCTTTAAATCAGAAACTATTTCATACCACAACAAAATGTCTGACTGTCTAACTGACTGCACATAAAGATTCAGACAGACTGATACTGCTGTGATGGTTGGTACAGACTGTCCTAATAAACAAGATAGTAGGAGGCTAATCTAAGTTAACCATTGTATTGTTTGAGAGAAGAGACATGACCAAAAAAAAAAAAAAAAACAGCCTACAAGTGAGAATAATGTGCACTTGTCTGAACTCCTCAGCCTATTGCAGGTCTTCACAAGTGTGTAATTGCTATGTGACACTTTGGAAGACAGCACAACAATGCAATCTCAAATGAGATTATCTGAATGAAAAAGAAAAGGACATTGTTAGAGGAGAAAGATGTCGCTTCCAGAAAATAATGCTGTCTCTCTGTCTCTGTATTCATGTCACAAACATCAGTTTACACTGCCATGCCTTCACAAGTTGCCCTGAACACTGTAACAAGTCTTCAGGGGCAGGAGAGAAGGATGCCACTGACAATTTTATAGAGAGTGAAGGTTGACTGATAATGAGACTTTTTTTCTACCAACGGCAAATACAACAAGTAATTTCCTGTACTAAAATCACTTGTACAAAAACACAACATGGCAGTGTTGCTGATTAAGACTTACTCTATGTTCCTGTTGTGCAAAACTAAATAGACTGGCATTAATTCTCCATTTATTTATATATATACTTTTGTTGTGTAAAGTCTTGTGGAATTGCTAGTTTGGGGTATTGTTTTGTTTTGCACTGTGCAGTATTTAGACAGTTCCAATATTTTTGCATTTTACTTAAAACAGTTTTGGTTAATGGGCATTTTTTGATGATGCTCACAGCCTCATCCCATAGCAGTGTCTGGACATCTCCACTGACCGATTAATTAGGTGCTAATTAACACACACCACCCCATGGAACCAATTTATGATTTCTTTTTTTTTCCCCCACATCCATATCCCATTATTTCTAACAAAGATATGTTCAGAAATCAATTTGGAAGATGGCACTATTTTGTCAGTTTCTAAGGTAATAACTAAACAAGGAAATGACTGTCTCTGAAAATCAATTTAATTTTAAAAAGTTAGCGCCACTTACTGAACCATCATCCAATTTGAAATGATGAGTGTAAACGTTTAACTATACAAGCACATCAACTCCAGCCCTGCATACACATGCAAAACAATAACGCTTGTGAATATGAAAAGTGCTTCTTATGCAATGAAGTGTGGCAGATGAGATATGCATAAATTCATGAACAGGTGTAATGTGTTCTGTAAAAACTTTCAGCACAACGTGATGGTGATCGCAAAACATTTGTTATTTTTTAAAATATATGCAAACACAGTCACAGTCAGACTAGGGACTCTAAATCTTTATCCTTAAGCTAGTGCACTTTTTTCAAATGAAAAATAAAACTGTGATATCTTTGCAATGTTTATTTTGAATGACTGCCCTGATTTAACAAGCCAGATGCTTGATGGAAAACTAATCTGGCTGCATACACAGTAGCAATACATGCTGCTCTCCAGTCACTCTTCCTCTTTAACAGAAAGTTCTATTTTCCTACAGCCACAGCTCACTAGCTGGCACTACTGCTATAAAAATACTATATAAAATATATAATTTGTCTTATTCTCAACAGCTCTACAGCCGTACAAGCTGCTATTTGAAGCTGTTTTTAGCAAAGGGGTGCAAATAGCTTCAATATGCTAACATGTTGATATCAGACAGGTATGTTTACTATCTTCATTAGATGTTTCAGTATTCTAACATTTGCTAATTAGCAATAAGCAGTGGAGATAACGCTGATGGGAATGTTATTACTTCAGCATGTGATTAAACCAAAGTATTAAACAAAATTTTTTTTAACCTTATAGTGGCATTAGATGAGAAATTAGTGTTCACAATTCATCCTCAGACGGACGTTAATCTCTGTACCTAATTTAATAGCAGCACATTGAGTAGCAGTACAGATCAACATTTCCATTCCTAGAGTCACTAATGTGGCTAACCTCCTCATCAAACAGTTTACCATAATGGTTCAAATAAAAATAACAGTGCAGTTTAGTTAATTATTATGATACTGTATAGAGTAATTAAATTACATTACATTAGAGAACACAGAGAACACACATGTATAAACGTGCACATTTGCTCAGTTGATTGAGTATATGTTTTTCATGCGGGAGGTTACAGGATCACATCCCAGTTGCAGCAACATTTTGTGGGGCAACCTTGGTACAGTTGGTAGGGCAGTTGTTTATGGACTAAAAGGTTGGTAGTTCAACTTCTGGTCCCCCCCCCCCAATTATTATTCACTTAATCACATTACAGCTGAATTTTCCATTTTTATGTAAACATGATCTGTGGTCATGAGAATTCCAAGCGGAATAAACTGTGCAGTGAAAAATGTTACAGATACATGAAAATGGTATAGTGTATGCTAGAAAATGTCACCTTTTCTGTTTTTCATTGTGACACTGAAAGGCTTTCATAATGACAACCCCAAATCTCAGAGCATGGGCTGAGGACAATCATTATCAGAAAATGGGAAACCTCCTTTTGGGCAACATCAAGAGTTATACCTCTGTCAGAGTCTCTTTGGATTGGAAACAAACATGTCTTGATTTTATTTGACCATGCATTTTTCAGTGCATTGTAAAACACATAAAACCTCTGGAGTCCTTCCATGTAGGTTCTAACATTAAAATCGTGGTCCTTTAAAATCATTTCATTCTGTTATGTTATGTTTTTACATGATCTAAAAATAAAATTATATCACAAATACTTGCCTTCAGTGTACACAGTGCATCTTCCCAGCTTGTAAAATGGTCAGCAGGATAACAAAGGAGGAGGAAAAAATCAATGTAATTGAACACTGTGTGGTCACTGCAACAGTGAGCGCAGATACAATTCTCTAAATTTAAAAAAGGATAATGTGAAGCAGAATCATGGTCCACTTACATGAGCCAGTGATGGCACGGCTGAAACTGAACAAATTTTATATTCTGAAGGGCAAAACTTTGAAGATATAAAGTTGCAGGAAGTGAAACCTGCAGCAAGCGAAAGGAAGTCCCTGTGACAGATTTTCTGCAATTTTGGTCGTGATGGAAATGGCAGTAACTTGCTGTAATGTCAGGATTTGATGTTTCTCATTAGGCTAGAAATGATATTGTATATATCTGCATTGATGTCTTTCTGTCTATATAATATAGATATATTGCAGGTTTGGGAGCTGTGTCTCATTTGAAGCCATACACTGGCAGTCAAGGTACTGGCAGACAAGTTTTTTTATTACTCTTAATGTTATAATTTACGCTCTGCTATTGGACCCTAATGGGGCCAATGCTTCACATCTTTCCTTTTTGTCCAGCTGAATAATCAATGGCAATGCAATAGTTTACGCATCCTATAATTGTGTATAAATTACATTATAATTGTAGAATTGTGTTTATGATGGTATTTCTCTGAGTAGAAGTATCACTATTATTACCATTATCACAATTATTATTTTTAGTGTTGTGTATTCTGGACTCATGATGGAACATAACAGCAGGTGATTCATCATTTTATGCATGTGATGAGCCATTGGGCAAACTTCAAGCAGGGGATTTGGTTTTATGCCACACAGTGTGACTCCTTAACTCTAACAGATACTGAACATCTGTCAAAAATTCTCAGCTGTGTGACAGTGTGATTGCAAAAGTAGTCAATATTTCAGCAACGGTGTGTAGTATTTATCCAAAAAACATAATGGGGATTCTACATTCTGAAGCTACAGCAGGTATCATTTTCATTTAAAAAGACATTTGTTGTACTAAGCTGCAAGTCATTACCCTACACAATATAACTGAGATTACATTGATTAATCGTGTTTATCCAAATTAAATTCTGGTGTTGGTTACCCACAGAAGTGACAAATCAAAATCTGAGATGAAAAATGCTTCCTAATGAGCAGCAAGTGAGTGCTCAACCACAGAAATACTGTAGACTCAGCAGTATTTCTTTTGAGTTCCTGCCTTTTCTGTCTATTTAAAGCAATCACAGACTGGGCTGTGTGCAGTTTAATGATTTCTCAAGTCGTGATTTCTGGGTACTGAACTTTAAATTGTAGAAATAGTTACCTGTCACTGCCATCTTGAGCCGTCATCACTGGCAAGTGGAGATTTAAGCAACATGAATCAACATATTATGTATTTACTGCAGCTTCTGTAATGTTTACAGCTTGTCAACATTACAAGGCAATGGCAAACTTTTTTTAATGGGAGAACTCCAATCAAAGCTGGAAAACACTCCTTCCTTTTCCTGTAATTGTGGGTCCTATGAATTTTTGAGTGTGATTCATGGTGATATACAGGACTTGGCATACAAAATCCTATGGAGTTTGGGCCCCAAGGCTTTGTCTTCCAACCCTGGTCCTTTCCTTTTTGACATTAAGACTGGAACGTGTTCTCTCAGAGGAACAACTCAGCTTCTGCCTTTTAATGAAAGGTGTTCATCATCACCTTGTCAGCAACAGTGTGTGACTGCGACAGGTTGACGCCATTTAGTATCCCTAAGGGGAACTTCTGCTGTCAAGCAGAATTTGCAGTTCTGCCATTTTACCTTGACAGACCAACCAACCTGGAGGACAGGACAAGAGAGTGGGGTCACAGACTGGGCCCTCCAGTTGTCTTCCCCTTAAAATGTGAACTGAATGACATTTGTGTCTTATTTGAGTCCTTAGTTGCATCTTGTGCTGTGCTAGTCATTCTGTGTTTACAGCAACAGATGAATCAGAACATTACCTTCACCATCAGTCATTGCCCACGCCATCACATCACAATCCTCGAAGGGCCCTCAAAGGTCAATGTGGCAGGGATGACTGGTCTCTTCCTTGGCTGCTACAAGTGAGTGTTTTAGCATTGCCCCAGTTCCCCTGCATGGCTGAGCCCTGATCGCAGCCGTAAGGGGGGTTACCATAATGCTAGCTGACATGGTGAGAAGCTGTGATTGCTTTGTGTGCGGGCTGGGTGGAGGGTGTGGGTGGCTGCGGAGGGATAGGGGCTGTGTCTCACAAGGACCTTTAACAGCCTTTTAAAGGCTCTGAGAGAGCTGACCTGACGCCAGCCACTCACAAGAGAGAAATAGCTGACAAAGCTAAAGAGCGAGAGGGTGGAGTGGAGGAGGCGAGCAGGAGCGTGCAGCACTTCCTGGAACGACTCTGAGTTCATCACATAGTCCTGTGATCCCTGCAATGATCTAGACATGCCACAACCTCATCGCCCTCACTGTAGTCACTGTGTAATTACAACCATTTGCACTAAATAATTCACCAGAAGCAACCACTGAAATAACATCCAGCACTCATGGAATGCATTTCTGCAAGCTTTTCCACTGCAGCCTATTACACCACTTTAGTCTCTGTCAGGTCAGCCTGGCCACTGAGATAGAAATGACCTGCATTACAATCCTATGACCTGGTACATCTCAAAGCAAGCCCACAGAGTGCTGTGTTTGACCTATAACGGTTTGACTAAATTGGCTAATATCATACTCAGAGCCACTGAATCCTTTGATTCTGTGGACAATCATCCATTCACCAGACAGAAAAAAAGACATCCAAAAAGAACACTAAAGTATCGAGAAGCCTTATTACACTCAGTTTTTCAATAACTCCCTCATACTTCCAGTTGTGTACCATAATTCATCTCAGCACTGAAGAATGAGTTTTCTGACAGCGAACATAAGAAATGCAAGGGACTCAATGGGCACGGCTTCAGGGGGGCAGCCATCCCACAGAAGATCACAGCAGTGGCAATGAATGCATCAAAAAACACTGCTGTAGGCGAGCATAAGTCAACAGTTCCTAATGTGAGCCTTTGGTATGCATGATGTTAAATAGATTGTGAAAATGCTCTTTTCATGACTAAGATGGAGCTTTTCATTAATCCTAGAACTGAACCTGCCTCCGCAAAACAACGAGCATCCCTTGCGGGAAAGACAAAACACCCACGGTGGGCAGGAAGGATCTCAGAAGAGCTCTCACACAGTTCATGGGCTCACTCTCTTTGCTTCCACCCTCTTAACTGTGCGTGCATTTGTGATTTGCATGTTTGTAGATATATGTATTAGGTTATACATGTATATCATGCTGTAGTAAGTGCCTATCTCCATCTCTCTGTGTGCTGGTACCTTTCAACATCATGCACATATGCTCTTGTGCTGTGCGTGCAAAGTGTAGGTGGATGTGGTTGAGACAGATATTCAAAGAACTTAAATCATATAATGCTTTTATATGTGCATGTGCAGCAGTTGGTCAGAGGAAATACTGATTTTTCTATTTTTTTTGCAGGGTGCCACTGTTAATGTTGTACATATGTTGAAGCAATGTTTTTATTTGTTATATTAAAACTACTACAGGAATAACTCAGTGTAGCACACCTCATTCTAGCATAAATACCAGTCTGTTTATACCTCCTTCCTTGTCTTCTTTCTAGCTTCCTCCTTAGTTGTGTCTTCCATAAATAAACAGTGAACTTATAAAGTGTGTTTGCAACTGTGTGCATGTATTTATTCATTTCCTACCACTATGCAGTGTTGGAATTGCAACTAAGAAGGATTATTGCATAAACTGAGTTCTTGTTTGTGTGCCTGCATGTATGTCTGCACCGGTTTCACTTGAACGTGGCCAGTGCCAGCAGCAGCTGTAAATGGTGCACTGCAGATTCAAAATAAAACAGCTTTCACTGTCAAACTGTCATGCTGTCATGCTTTGTTAAAAAAGAAGGCAGAGACAGTTTAATCAGCCGTCGCAACGTTAAATGAATCACCACAGGACATCATAGGATTCAGACTTTGCTTGGTGCCCATGGACACTAATTCTAGGGCACATCAGCTATATAGCAGCTATAAAGCTTTCTTCATGTTCTCTTGATTCTCCAGAACATGCACCACACTAATCTCATCATGGTAAGCCCAGCAATCTATTTCTGAGCAGAGCCATTTTTTGACGCAAACACCTTCCTCCCAGCTGGCAGAGTGTGACTGCGAGAACCGGAGCTGTCCCCAGGTAACAGCCCAGAGATCCATTTGTAATGTAGATGTCTGAGCCAATATCTTTATCAGCACCTGTGTTGATACGTGATGGCGGCACAGAAATCTCATGTGCTACAGAGAGACTTGTTGTTGAAAGCAACCTAAAACCAGTATCTACTGTCATTAAAACTGCTGAAAGTCTTGTGCTGTCCCAGTTGGGAGGATGGCTAAAAGTAGCACATCTGCAAGGCTTCATTATAAATTGCTGTAACCACCTGACCTGAAATCCACTCAACAATCATGTCACCTTAAGTGTGTTAAATTGATAGTTTCAAATAAAGTTGAAAAAGTAGAATATAATCCAGACTTGTAGCCATTATGGCAGAAAACAATTACCGTAGGCATGTACAGTAGGCATTCTGACATCTGTTTGTGCACTGGGCCACTTCAGCACCAATCTTTAGGGGCATTATTCCCACTAGAATGGATCCTATTGTGCCTGTGGCTGCAATAAGTATAACAAAGGCAGCATTTTAGAGTAAAAAACGAAGAAGCAAGAAGCCATATGGAATGGTAAAGAAATGGCTAATCTGGTGATATGGTTTGAAATACAGTCTGTGAGTTTGCTACACACAAATGTAGTTTCAGATAGTTCAGGTGTCAAAGATGAACGCTATTCCTCCAAAACATGTTAGAGAATACTCTTGCTGTTGCTGATTGTATTTATTTTATTTTATTTTTTTTTAATTTTAAGTATATCTTATCACAACATTCACCTGGTTGCACCTGGCTATGTATTTTGCAAAAAGTTGCTGGACAAACCTACCCGTGCCTTCGAGTTTAGACTTGTGTTTGTGCCCTCTTTCACAAAATAGTCATAAAACCATTCAAAGCATCTTAGGAGCAGCACAGAAGGTTTTATTTATTTCAGACTATTGCATTCACTTGCAAACTCATTTGTTCTCTTCTAACAGCAGATATTGTGATTTGTATTACAGTATGTATGAGTGCGTGTAGTTTAATGTAGTTAGTAACTTCACCCATACACAGAGGAGAACTTTACTGCTTTTTGACTGCTCAGAGACAAAGTTGTGATTCCGATTTCAGCCTCATTTTAGTTTCTGTTTTGTCTAAAATTCCTCTGTTTCTGATATGTTTCCCCCAAAATAGGTGAAGATTTTTTTTCTGTGAAGAAGAAAATGAGCAACACTTGAGAGACTGTGGGACAAAATGTGAGTCTATATACACAGTATTTACTTCCTAATTTATTAGATACACATAGATAAAATTAATGTAGTATAATACAACAGCCCTGCAATAAACCCTGCCATTCATCAGAATTATAATGTTCAGTGGTGTGTTGCAATTTTTCTTTTTT
>JAUBNQ010000023.1:20423188-20443226 GCA_032353495.1 Ctenopoma kingsleyae
GTATTCCTCCTGTTCATACGTTAAAATATTTCTTCCAATTGCACTTTCATTGTCACTAAAGGACAAGCATGGTTCTAGTTTTGTGCAAAAATGACATTAAAAAGCTTCTATAAGGCTTATATGTAGGCTTCAGCCGTGAGTTAGACAAAATAAGTGTACACCTTTAAAAGTCACATCCTTTCCTGTTATTACTATTATCTGTAGCTCAGTAGAGAAAGTGTGCTAGAAATAGGAGAGAGGGAATTTGTACAAAAAATATTTTAACTTTGCAAGATACTTAAGGTCTGTGGATTGTGTTGCTTATTGCTGCCATTGAAGGCGTATTGAAAATTATTATCTTTTATAAGCCAGTATGAACAAGAGGGATGATTATTGATTGCCAACCACTTGTTTTAAGTCAATTAACACGTATGCAAGATAATCCAGCATCTCAGCTCTCGTTGGTGGGTCAGTTTTGATGATCCTTGCAGGCGCTGTCCATTACCTGCGGTGCTGAAACTGATGACTCAACACTGCAGACCATGTTCTAAATTTGCAGCATACTGCGTGGATGAAGTTTTCGAAGGAAGTTGACGCAAGTTTATAATCATATCAGCTGCAAACAAGTGGTCGTGGCGAGCTAGTTAGAAGCCGAAGGGGCAGCTTCCCTCACCGGCTCACTCCAGTCACAGCGTGGTGTTGCGTTTTCCCACTAGTCTTTGCCCCAATTCGCCAACGCCGCATACGTAACTTTCTTACGCTCGCCGAACTATTAAAGGTTAAATTACGTCGTGGGCGTAGCGGCTCCTTGTAATGGCGACTGTGCCGTAGATGTGCCTAGGTTTGTGAAAATGAAGCGAAGAAGAAGTTATTTCTTTTAAGTAAAACGCCGAGGTTCCCCGGAGGAGGACTTTGCGTCTGTAACCGTCATCTTTATAAGTGGTAAAACTTAGTTGTACTTTTGAACTTTTGTGTCCCCGAAATGATGAAGCTCAAGTCAAACCAAACCCGGACGTACGACGGGGATGGCTACAAGAAGCGGGCCGCCTGTCTGTGCTTCAGGAGCGAGAGCGAGGAGGAGGTGAGTCCGGTGATGTTGCTGTCTGGTGGGCCATGCTAACGTTAGCAGCCGTAGCTGCTTTCTGTGTCTCCTCTGTCTAAATCGATATATTTATCAACACACCTGTGGTTTTATGCCAGCTGGAAACGATGACTCACTGGTATTTTAACCTCTCGTACTGTCATTTGAGGATGTGGATAAAACGTTAAATTTCACTGCGTACTTACCACAGCTGTGGTACTTACCGAAGTGTTATGTAAGCCTCTTTAGCTGTGCAGATAGCAACTTCAGGTTTTTATAAACCCAAGCGTTGCCGTTACCTGTTAGCTACATGCTAACGTTAGCTTGCTACCGTTAGCTTGCTAACTAGCCGTGTAGATGTGGGCACCCGGCTCTCGGCCAGCGACCACAGCCCACATACAGGCTGTGATGATTGGTGACTCTATCGTCATGAGCGGTCAGATGCATATAACTCATTGTTTAGCTTTTTGAAGTGGCCGGCTAAGATGGTTATCTACTCGTGTTAAAAAATATTTTGTCGAGCTAAGTAACTGTGTTAGCGCTAATGCAACTGGCATTGGTAGCCAAACATAGCAGTGAGGTTAGCTTTGCTAGCTTTAGCCAGCCCTCATAGTGATGCTCGGCCAGCTTACACCCTAGTGTATTCTGCATTGTTTACTTTATGACTTTAACACTACGATTTGGACCCTCGGCCTACAGACAAACTGTAGTGCACACATTTCACAACAGAACTATTAGTGTATCATAGTTGCTATCTGCACTCCTTCTCCCCTGAAAGCCACTCAAACTAGGCTGCAAAGGGTTATCTGAGATCAGAAGCGATTTGAGAAACTGTTGTCCAGTCACGCACAAAGATGTCTTTGTAGTGGAAACGTTACCGGGGAGGAGACAAATTGAGAATTAACCAATTCATCGTTCTGGTGAAAGTAGAGGCCAGACTGTGAAAAACATGAGCTGTTGATTACAGGAAACACATCAGTATGACTAGCACGTAACACAAACTTTTGCCAGAGGCAGTAGTCTACCAGTCTACTCAGCCAAGCCTCAAGTTTTCCTCAGATTGACAGTGGGAACCCAGACAGTAAAATCGCCATTGATAAATTAACTCTGAGAGGTTCAATTAAGTCAATTTACACTTTTGCTGGAAATGCCAAACTAGTGATTCATACCATAGCTACTGTGGGGTCTCTTTGTAACTATATTGTGATTTAATTGTACTTGAACAGTATCCAGGTGGATGATTTTGCACCAGGTCATTTCACTGATAGTTTTGATAGTTTCTGATACTTATTGTGTCATGTTTGGCTGTTCTTGTCTCTTACAGAAATTACTGAATACCTTGCTCAAGCCAGTAGTTCTTGTGTAATGAGAAAGCATACCAGTGCACACTAATAAGAAACAACACAGAGTCAAACAGTAATTTTCCAACCAGTCTCATGTGTGGTGTGTTGCAGGTGCTGCTGGTGAGCAGTAGTCGACATCCTGACAAGTGGATAGTTCCTGGAGGGGGGATGGAGCCGGAGGAAGAGCCCAATGTTGCTGCAGCTCGGGAAGTGTGTGAAGAGGTTGGTTCTTTAATTGTTTTTATAATTATATCTACTTCAAGCCCATATTGTTGTGTACTGGCAGATTTTATTTAACCTTGTACTCAAAAGATGGATGTAAAACATTCCTTTCTAGACTTAGTTCATAGCCAGGAATATTGTGCTAAGAATGGATTTCCATTTACAGGGTGGCAAATTAGTTTGAGTATAAGCACACAAGATGTATTGTATTTCATTTCTATTAAATCATGCCTGTATTTAACACTATGCCTAACACCTTGCTCTCAAAGCCCATTTTGTCTGTGGAGTCATCTTGTTTGCATGGACAGAAAAAGAGGGAGAGAGCCTAGGAACGTGTAAGCTGTGTCATAGCGTCATGTTACAAAGCAGCGTTAAGATGTCAAAAGAGGTCATGTTGAGATTGAACACTGTCTAACCAGCGGTTGCGCTGCAGTACCATCCAATCCCGCAAATACAGAAAATGAAGAAAAACTATCAACTTTTATTGTTTGCATGTTTTAGATGCATCTATTTTTTCTTATGACAGAGGCTTTTTTTGTACAAATATTGCATGTTAAGGATGATAGGTAGCAATTAGTGAACAGAGGCTCAGTGGAAATCAATATTCTGTTTATACCACCTATGTCTGCCCTTTAAATCGTGTCATTTCATAGTACATACTGTTCATTGTCTGGGCATTTTGATCAAAATGACAACATGGTACTGGAGACTCAATCTCATGCAGCTGTCAGCTCTTGGCAGGTCACTGACCATATAAAGCCTATTTTCTGTGTGTGATCCATCACACTGATGGATACTGATATCATCTCTTATCCTGGCTTCTGCTGTATGGTAGCTTTGGCGGTCGCAGGATGCAGTTGCTTGCCAGCACATTTCCAGGGTCATAAGCAATGTCGCATCACTACTGATGTTTGTGAAAAGTGCTAAAAGGCCACATTCAGAAACTTGGTGGTGATTTTCAGTGGTACTTGATGTATCACAGCGGACTGTGCCTTCCTAAGCCTCTTATTGGATGGTGGTGTAACAGGACATATCCTAATCCTAGTGAGCTGCTTCTGATGACCATATAAGTACTGAGTGATTGCTTATGCTTATTGGGTTGGAGTATTGCCAGGGATGGCAGTGAAGACAAGGTATTCGGGAGCAGCCCAAATGTTACAAAGGGTTCATTTGTCTCCCTGAGTGTTCACAACCTTGTCTTAGCCTTAGTAGTCATACACACTGACCCTGAATCATGAAGACATAGGACAGCATTGCATAACTGGTAATGTAGCCTCTTCTAAGATGATACCCAGTGGTCTTCAGTTACACCTATCCCTGAGCTGAGAGACATTTTCCATCTCATAAAGACATAGACATTGACTTTTGGCCTATTACTTAATCCCTGGCACATCTTGGGTGTTTCTAGTGGTGGGTCTGGTCTTCTACAAATGATCTAGATGAAGGACTACATAGTGCAACACAGAGTCCATGGTACAGTCCATGGAGTCAACATTTATTTATAGACTGAAATTGGAACCTGAGCAAGAAGAAGCAACGATGTCAGCAAGTGGCCTGGCTCTGTATCTAAACCTGACCTGCTGCTCACCTCTGGGAGTTGAGATCTGTCTTGAAGATTATTTTTGTTGTTAGACTGTGTTTAAAGGTAACGGGCAGTGAGGCAGAAGAATTCAGACTGTCCTCTCTGAACGAGGATCAGGGGAAGTGTATCACCAACTCACAGCGAAGTGTTTATTCTATTTTTTGTTTCTGACCTTTTTATATTATCATTTGTGATGCTGAAAGCATCTTGTAGAGGAGCGATCAGTATGTATTACAGTAAGTGATCGCTAAACAGAGATGTTAACATGTGTTCTGCAGTTGTATAATTTAGAGCTTCTAGACTTATGCAAATATTTGATTGTTATTAACTGGTCAATACAAACATTTGCTGGTTGTCCAGTGCAAGGATCGGCTGCTTTGTCTTTGTTTTAAAGAATTGTAAATTAGATATCTTTTTGTATTTTGAACTGTTGGTTTGAAAAACTAGATGTATTAATTTAATAAATAGGAAAATAATGGGAATATTGATTAATAATGAATTATCATTATTTGCTCCAAAAGTATAAATTATACAGTAATTACATCTGTATCTCAAGTTATAGTTGGTCATAAAACGACATTTCAAAGTACCATTTACAATATAAGCATCTGAATTTAAATTGTTAAATTATACCTCATTGCACTGAAATATGAAATTGATGATGGTCAGATGAAGGACACACTTTTTTTTTCCACATGCATTATGTGTAATATTTTGCAGCTGCTTATAAATTAGAGTGCATTTGGAGGAGATAAAAAAATATTTTATGATGTAATATAATCCACTTCAACACAAACAAACTACAGCCCCCACAAATACCATTATCTCTGAGACAATCTCATTAGGGCAGTTTGTTTGCGTTATATACTATAGATCTTATGGTATTAATTTGACTCCCATACTTAATAATTAGTTGTCCATTTCAATATTATGAGGCTTTTGTTCACAGTTTTATAATTTTTCTTTATTTTACAGGCTGGTGTGAAGGGAACTTTAGGTCGTTTAGTTGGAGTATTTGAGGTGAGCTGCAGCTTGTTTGCTGTACTTTTTTTTTTGGTCTTCAAATGTTAACAAACTGTAGAGAATGTTTGTGAATGATAAGTGAAAATAAGAGCACTTTTTTTCTCCCTCCACAGAACCAAGAGCGAAAACACCGAACCTACGTCTATGTTCTTATCGTAACGGAGGTGCTGGAGGACTGGGAGGACTCGGTCAACATTGGTAGAGCACTAAATTTGTTTACTTGTCAAAACAGGATCATATGGACAAAGTTCTCAGCCAGTCACATGCTGTCTGTAGCTTTATTTTTCTATTCCAGGCTTAGTGATATTACAGATCAAGGACTTTATTGTATGTTTGTTGGATTAAGCCACCAGCTTTGTTCCCTTGTGATTTTCACCTTACAGCTGTGTACAGTACTGGTAATTAGTCAGAGCCTATTTTACATAATGCTTTTTTCCTCATGTTGTCCCTCACATGTCTTAACATGCACCACAATGGTGTCTTGTTCTGTCCACAGGGAGAAAAAGGGAATGGTTTAAAATAGACGATGCCATACAAGTGTTGCAGTGTCACAAGCCTGTGCAGGCCACCTACTTCGAGGCTCTCCAGGAGAGTTGCCTGACCAGTAATGGAACACCTTTGGTGGCAACGATAGGTGGGGAACTCTCCCCTACCTACAGCATCAATCAGAGCTCTGTATCGGGTATCAGATAACTAAAACCAAAGCTCTGACACCCCCTGGGAGCATTCGCCACCACTTGCGCTC
Organism: Ctenopoma kingsleyae; assembly: GCA_032353495.1. Taxonomy (NCBI): domain Eukaryota; kingdom Metazoa; phylum Chordata; class Actinopteri; order Anabantiformes; family Anabantidae; genus Ctenopoma; species Ctenopoma kingsleyae. The sequence goes on from JAUBNQ010000023.1 coordinate 20,429,164, forward strand.
TTACTTGTGTCATTTCTCTTCACTTCGTCCTTTTTTTTTGTCTCAATAACATGGTTTGCCTTGCCAACTCCTTTGTGCCAGAATTGTGGCACAGACTTGATGACAAGTGTTGGGTGAATAGTCTGAAACACTTTGTAAATGTAATTTCTGACCCCTCTTTTTTTTTTTCTTTTTTTTTTTTTACTGACAACTGCATGAGATGTTCCCTCATTCTCTTTCCTTAACGCGCCCTTAGCGTGGTGTTTATTGAATGCAAGAACTACTTTTTACTGTTGTAATGTAAAAGTGTATACTTAGTGCTTAAGCTGAAGGCTTTTGATGGTCTCTTTAATGTCTCCTCCATTTCTTTTTTGGTTATTTTTCTGTGAATGACTGTGCCCATTAGTGTACTCCCTCCCCTGTTATAAGGATAGGAAATGTTGTCTGTATCTGAATGAACAGAATAGTGGGAAGTGTCTTGCATGAGCACTGTTATGTTGTGTTTCACTCGCTTGAGTGGCCTGATGCTGCCTGTGCAGCAGACTTGTTGTAAGGTTTATGGATTCTCTTCATTTTGCTCCTTATCGTGGTTGTTGATATCTCTTTACTCAGAAAGACACAGCCCCTCAGTAATCTTTAAATTAGAAGTGTCAAGTGTGTTTCTCTCATGCGGGAAGCTAGCCAAGCACTACAGGGTTCACTCTGAGTATTTAAACCGTTCAGAGGGGACAGAATGTCAACATACAGTGATCCAGCTTTCTCCTCAGTGTCTTTACCTCCTTTTAATCCCGTTTTTTTTTTTTTATTTAAATCCTTTCTTGTGACTGATTCAAAGTCTTCCTCCACATGCTGAGAGGGTAGAAGTGGTCAATTTCAAAATCATGGACTTGTCATTTCAAAAATGCACCACATATCACTTAAATTATTAAACCCATTTCCACATTTTACTCCTCACATTCAGTTTGGTTAAAAGCAATTGTTTACATTGTGTTCGTAACATAAGACAGGTGACTTTAGTGGGCACTTTTCATTATTGTCTTTTTTTTCTACCCTTCTTTAGTATTTAATCTGCATCCCCAAAACACTGACACCTGCTTGACATTGAAAGTAAAGGAATCTATAATGCTGTCTTTGGCAAGATGCAGAACAAACAAGCCTTGTACAGTTTGAGACCTCGTTTTTAACATGTAAAATGTTTTTGGATACTAGTTTTTGTTTTTTGTTTTCTCACTAACGTCTGGCAAAAGTCTCTTTAGCCGAGCTGTGTCACTTGACCTCGGTGGCGTGAGGCGGCTGGCTCAATACTGTGAAACTGGAGGCGCTGTAGATAGCATGTAAGAGGTTTTTATTGTAAATTTTTTATTTCTGTATAGATCAAAAGTGAGAGTACAAGTGACAAAACACCTCTTACACATCTGTGAGTGCTACATGTCATTTAAACAGAGCCTGGAAGAACTGATTGAACTCATGTCGTTGGCTTTGGAGCTGTTGGGATAGCATAGCATACATCTGAGGCTAAACAACAAGGAATGTGGTGGGGATTGTGGGTGAGAGTGAAGAGTCTATTTATAATCAAATATTCTCAAAATACTTAGTCCTTTCTTTAAAGACCAAAACAGATTTTTAACAGTAAGAGATTACTGTTTTTTCCTAATCTCTGATAAATTGCAAAATAAAACTACAGTCTGGGTTTCTGAACCATTACTTAGTTTAGAAATTAGTCTTATGTCCTTTTCAAGTTGGCAGCGGTTCCACCAGCCCCGGTGTATTTTCCCTTTTGAGAGTTTCTTTCAGTTCTTATAAATCATACTGTGGTTTTCTGTCTACGTTTAAACATGCAATGACTGTTTTTGACACTTGGTTGCAGCAGAAATAAACTGTAAACACAAGATTAACAAACATATTATCACATTTTATTAATATGGCTAACTTGTCTGAGAACAGTTACGAACTTACACATCCAGCAGTTAAGAAGCACATTAACATTCAACCTGTTGAGGGCATGTTCAGTATTCATTCTGTTTTTAGGTCAGTTTTGGTCTTGAGCTGAGGAAAATATGAGTCTAACCCTAACCCCTAACCCTTCATGCTTGACTGTCTTTATTAGTTTGCTGCTAACTTTGTCTGATTTGTGCTACACAGATGGAATTGTGTTATGTTTTATTTTTAAGCTTTTTTGCTGACAGCTGCCTACTGCGACCAAAAACTACACTATGAGCTCATAAGTCATAAAAACCATTGTTAGAAAATACTCATCATAACGATTAAGTAAAAAAAAAAACATTTACTACTTTGCGGGATAGTTTTGAAAGTCATGTAGGCGAAGGTAGAGTTTCTTGAACTTTACTGTCCTATGAAGTATTAAATGACCATTTGGGAAGAAAATTCCAGTATTATAATTCAAAAGCTGATAAGGAACCTTGTGTGGGAAATTACAAAAGGTTGCATTGAGAGCTGAAATCCAGTGGAACACTGCTAACCTTGAAAAGGGGCAGGAAGGCTCTTCACAGCGAGTGACAGCAGTGGCTGTCAGTTGTCATGCCCCCCCCCCACCCCCCCGGCACATTCATATGGGATTCCGATTTAATCATATCTTTTGGCTTTCATTTTTAAATGTACAGTTAGATGTTAAGGGGATGAATCTGTACATGGCTAAAAAAAACAAAATAAAATTTGACACTAAGCAATTGGCAATGATTGAATTCACTCTCGTGGCTTGATGTGGGTGACAGGTACTGTCAAAATGAATGTGAGGAGGATTTCTGCAAGTAACAGCCAGTGACTTACAGTGATTACTAATAACCACTTGTTCTTCATCTGTATTTTCTGTTGTTTCTTTTATCTGTTGTGTTGTTAACAAGCTAATGTCTTGTAAATAGCTAACACAGCACCCTTATAGCCATAAGTTGCACTTTGGTCAATCAGGATTTGAATCCATTTTACACAGCTCCCTTTTAACTCAGACTTTAAGTTCCTGCCACATACAGTGATTTAGGCTGGAGTTCTGTGGGGAATTTATGAAGTATATGTCTCCACGTAATTAGAGTTATGTGAAGTTAAGACTGAGCAAATGTGTCTACCCTTTCCTGGTCCTAGAGATTTCTGTGGTTGTAATTGGCTCTTTTCTACAACACTGAAGCATCTTGTTAATTACCTGGCACCATCTTGTGGCCAGTCTCTTAACAGCTGAGGATTGTACCAATCTGTTTCTTTTGGCTTGAGTATATAAATTAATAATAAAAAAAAACCCCAAACATTTCCCCCAGACACTTGGAATTGAATAAACCAAATATGTGCACTTCTAGCCATTGACCTCAGCTTTGAATTTAACATACTCATAATTGTGTTCTCCAAGGTGTGTCACTGGAATTTTTGTTTCCGCTCTTTTGTCATTTGGGACTGGAATAAAACCAGTGTGAGAAGACTGAAGATTGTAATATAAATGTGCCAACAAATAAACACCAGTATTTCACATTCAGGCCAGTCTCTTCATTTGTCTTCATGTTCTATCAAATTGTGCTGTGTGCTGAACCACTGCAGATATCACAAATTAACTTGGTTCATATTTGTTGGTTGTATTTATATTTCTTTAAACAAGAGTTTACAAACTTTTGTCAGAGAGAATATTTTTAATATTCTGACTTTAAACTCAGAATTCTGAGAAAAAAGAAAAATATTTTCACAGTGGCCCTAATCCTCTTCCGTAGAAAAAGGCCTCCCAAAAGATATCAACTGTATATTCTACGATAACGACTTGACACCATTTTGCCAGAAAACGTTTTTAAGCTGTGGGTAAATCAATCAAATCAATACTGCTTTCTGATATTAAGTAAGTTTTAAGTTATATGTTCACTACAGAAAAGTAAAAACAACACTAACATACTCAGATCAGTGAGTGTGCAGTTGATGCACGCTGTTCTTCTACAGTGCAATGCACTGAAGAAATCAATGAGGAACTGTTTACAGCTGGAAAAAATTTAATTTGTGGATGGTGGTGAAAGAGCTGCGCAAATGTGTCAAACATGTTTTGGTAAACATATTTTCCGTCTCCTTGTCAAGTCAAACAAGCAGTTGAATTCTTGAAGCTGCTCTAAAGTGTTGTGTTAGTATATAACACTATACTTTTATATACAACAGATTTCAGGTACTGTATACATTTCCCCAGTAAAAAAAGTGATCTTTTTGTATGAAAATGCTTTTTGACTACACTTCATTTGTAATTTCTCCAGAGGAAGCACAAAATGTACTAAAATCCTGTTTAAAATTGAAAAGTAAAGACTTATGACAGTTTGAGTATTTCACAATAAAAGCTCTCACAATGTGAGTTATATCAGGGTCAGAGACAGTATTTCAGTATTGTACTTGAGTATTATTTTGAGGTACTTGTACTTCACTGGAATATTTCTACTTTGTTATTTTGACTCCATTAAAATTCAGAGGGAAATTATGTACTTTTTACTCTTTACTTACTACATGACGCATGGGACAACCACTTTTTAAAAAAATAATATAACCTTGTAAGATGTTACTGGTATAGATCTTGCTAAGATCACAGTGGTGGTGTTTCAATTCACCAGCTTGACTAACCCTTTAGATTACTGGTAACCAAATGAACATATACTAGTGAAAATGGTAAAATCTGATGTTTACCACAGTGAGAGGAGAGAAAGATGGTAAAATCTGATGTGTAACAACCAGGTGTCTCTATAATGTGTTGTACATAGTTATTACTTTTGAGTAAGAGTTATTTGTTTGAATACAATTTGGATCATTATGATTATTATACAGTTTGAAGGGCACCTCCTAGTGTTGTAATAGAAAATACAGATGTAGAAAAGCTCAGTGTGTGAGTCAGCAGCGTGAAGGAACGAGGTTGACTGGCTGTAGTTTTGGCTCAACACAGCCTTTTTGACCATTTTTTTGGAGACTGACCATTACTTTGACCGTATATTGACATGCTTATTGGAATCCTTGGAATTTTGTTGGATAATCTTGTATATTTTTTGTTTGTTATGAACATATTTTCAAGATACAATTTCTACCATGTAAAAGGAGGATTGTTAATGTTCCCTTTGAAAATTAAGTAAAACTTTACTTAATCATCTGTGTGGATCTGAGCTCCCCTTCCTTTGAAATAGATACACAGTGCATATGTAATTAGTGGAAATGCGTCAAAAATACAGACTAACTATAGAGGCAACCAAAAGGCTAAAACGTTAATTAAAGATAGCCACTACACTGAGTCCACACGTCCTGTTAAAGGCCAAGTTGAATCCTTGTTCAGCTGTCAGTAAGATTGTCAAATTAACCACTATTCTGACTATATCATGAGCCCATCTTGAGCCATACAAATGACCCAGGAAAAGCACAGCTATGATTATTTAGTAGCTAAATTACATGAAGCATACTTTAGTTTTAGGGTCCTGGTATTTGGCACGCTGTCTTAACACTTCCAAGTAACTCCACTGAAACATGTCTATATTCTGAATTACGATACATAAAGTAAGTTTCAAGTGACTAATCCTGCAAGCGAGAGGATAAATAGAATGGACAACTACTTTTCTTTCCTTTACTAGATCAAGAATGACATTTTACATCTTTGCATCTTCCTGGCAAACTTGATCCCATTATGTTCAGTGTTTTTATCTGGTCACTCTGCACAGTAATTCTTAATAAAATGACAAACTGTCCCCTTAGGTTTATAACCAATCCCCATTATTACAAACAATGCTGAGATGTAAAATTTGTTTTGATTTCTTTATTGTACAGAAAGAGATAGTGAAATTTACTGAGGCTGCTGTCCTCTGCCGCGTCCGAAGCCACCCCTCTGTAACAGGGAAAATATTTAGTTAATATATCAGACAACACAAGTTCAACAGTAGTTTTACAGTTGCACAATATAAACTAAATTTAGCTTCCCAACATTCCTTATAGAAACCAGTGTAAAACCACACCCACAACCAAACAGTGTTTCACGCAGGATTGCGGAGCATTCTGATGCATTCCTCATTTTCCATAACAGTAAAACATAATTTATCATAAGGCCAGGGGTCGTAACAAAATGTTAAATGAGCTTCTGTTGCCAATTTAACTTTTTGCAAAATACTCAAGAAAAGTACTTACAAACTGGAATTCTGTGGCAGCTCCAGCACCGGCCTCTGCTTTCTTGTCAGCACCAGCTGAGGGAGAAAGTAAATAAATCAGCCAATTAACTCCATCAACAGAAATCAGCAGAATGAAAACACGTTCAGTTATGTTTACAATGGAGAAAGTATTCTCTACTACCACGTTTCTATAAAACTGTAAAAAAGTAATATATTGATGACCTATTTAAAAGGGCTGCAGCTAACCATTACTGTCATTACAGATTTCTTTATATGTAAAGTGTCAAAGTGCTCATCACAACTTTGTAGAGTCTAAAGTGATACCTTTAAATGTGTTTTGATTTAAATTTTAAAAGTATTACGAAGTATTCTGTTATTATATGTGGAGCTAATAAACTAAACTGGTAGTTAACTATGACAGGTGCAAAACTCCAAATACTGAGCTGCAGTCTTTCTACTCCATGACGTTAAGCTGTGTGGAATGCTTACACTCAGCAGGTTGAGTTGAATTGGCCAATAGTACGTAAAATCCAAAAGGTACTCTGTATACTGTTACATAAACAGCAAATGATATAAAGGAACTTGACAAACATTTCCCCACTTTTTTTGCTCAGAAAACAAAAAACACCTGTGTAACTGTTGCAACTACAGACTTACATTGGTGACTTATGTTTATTGTTAACACTTCGTCATACCATCCATTTCTACCCGTCTCATTTAAACACTCTTAACACAGCATAAGTCTACTTACGGGGTGCAGCAGATCGCCTGTATGCATCTCTGTCAGCCTCCCCACGGTTAAGGCGGGCCGGCCTCTCTCCTTCCATTCCTTCAGAAAGAAAACAAACATTGAGCTGCAGTTCCACAGTGGCTAATGATTATTTTCCTGCACAAAATAAAAGTGTGCTGAATTTCCTCGTAAGCAACAGTAAAACCATTTGATCTCAGGGACTCCTTTATCAGCAGATTATTCATGACCGTCTTGGAGAAATGTTTATGCTTTAGGGAAGCAATCCCAGAAAGCTTTGCTGCAGCAGACAATTTATCTAGCACTTAACTGTCGTATACAACATTTTCTTGGGAAGCAGAGAAAGGTCCAAGTTTCATGTTAGATAGTAAACAATATTCATCACCTGATCTGTTTTAGGCCGGACAGACATTTCACATTTAAACTGTCGTCCACAGCAGCATTATCATCAATGACAGAAATTCTCATTGAAACTTGACTGGTGTTAGATTTGCATTTCTATAATTCTAGATAGCAGTTCAAGTTCATCTCAGGCTAACAACATTTACATTTAGTCATTTGACAGATGATTTTATCCAAAGTGAGGTATGCAACAAAATATCCAAGTCTATTAAACACCTGGAAATAAACTCTGTTTAACACTGAGCCTGTGGAAGGCTTCCACTCAGCATCTAATGACCTGAGGTTTACTATTATCATTTATAATTTATTATCACTCATTTACAATCAGTGCACAATTAATTTGATGTGTTTCGAAACAAAAAGTTGGAGACAGTCATGCATTAGTATACTGTGACTAGTCATCACTGCAATATTCTGTAAACTGTGGTATTAGCTCTTGAGAAACAGTTGAAAAAAAATGTATTAAAGCAGTTTAATTAAACCAAAACCACATCACACGTACAAAACAAATCTTACCCTTGGGCCTGGGCCTTGCGGTCTCAGGGCGAGTCTGGCGGCGCAGGGTGGCGGGCACAATCTCAGGGGGAAGGTGGAGGAAGTCTCTCAGGTACTGGATACCCTCATTGGTCAGGTACCAGTAAAAATGACGCCAGGCAAATTGCTCCTTGACATACCCACAGGACTTCAGAGACTGGAGGAGGAGGAAAAAAATGTACATCATGCATCATGCTTTAATTGCTATCGCCTATTCTTTTGTGCAAATACTAGTATTATGAAATGGTATATGGCACCTTTACAAAACTTACAAAGTGCTTCACAGACAACAAAACCGTCATAACATACATCCCACAGAAAATGCACAGCAAGTGTTTACCTTAAAACAAAACTTCTTAAACCCTGCAATGCTATTAACCTAAATCATACCGGCCTTGCTATCATTAAAATCCTCTTGCTTTTGTATTGTTACAAAATGAATCAGATTAACTTTAGTTCCACTTCACACTTATCTCCTAGGTCCCTTATGAACCTCTACCAAGTTTCAATGACTCACTACCTGTTGAGTTGAAAAGTGTGCCAGCTTCACATCCTTAATTACCTTTTACATCCATCTTGCGTCTAAATAATGACCATTACATATTTAAAAACACTATAAATTTGTACAGAAAACACATTTTGTGGTATCACATACTTTTTACCATGTACCTGCTTACAAGACACTGCAATATTACAAACAAGGATCAAGCTTAAAAATGCCCACACGCATTTCAGGTAAATTATAGGTGTCATTTTATATTGTCCTACTGTTTTCAAACTTCACAGGATAATTTCAATAAGGATTAACATCATGAATCCAGACCAAGTCAACAACTTAATGACATATCCCACTATGCTGTGTTAACTGGACAAATTACTTCACTGATCATTTCTAGTCTGGTTGTACTGTACAGTACTTCTCAAATCTGAGATCACATATTGTGATTAGGAATACTGTGTCATCTTTTAGGCAGATCATCCACTCCTAATTTGTGGTGTCCCCATCAAATACACCCTGACGACCTAACAAAAGTAATGTGTTTGGGCCAACACTGAATACGCTGCCACCGTTTAGAATTGAAAGGAAACGCATTACTACAAATAAAAAAAAATAGTTCTCACTATACAGAAATATTCGCAGCTCTAGTGTTCAGTCTTTACGGTCCCGTTTCTCACCTGCATCGCTTTCATCACATGAAGGTTGGGCACATTCTTGTCAGCAAGCTCGGGATGCTTGGCCAGGTGGACATCTTTCTTGGCCACCATGACTCCCTCCTTGAAGAGGAGCTCATAGATAGCAATGCGGTTCTTCTTGGGCATCAGCATCTGTGTTAAGTTACAAGTTGCACATTAATGTCAGTAAGCGCTGTCACATTACGGGAACTCCCGCTATGAAAGCCTGCTAAGCTAACCGCTAACTAGCCTTTTAGCTAGTCGGTTAGCTACATCCACTGATACAGAACTCAACAGCAGAAACCAATTGCAGTTTTATTAAATCAAGACATTAGTAATATTTATTCGTATTCGTAGTACTAATTATAACAATTTGTAGACATTAACGTTGAAATAGGGGGCCTATATCAACCAGTGAATATGGCAGCCGTTCGCGAACATCACAGCCGGAGTCACTACCCCGTTTCTAAGTTCAATTTCCACAGTTGTAAAATGTTTAACGCTAAAATACCTTCAATAATCCCACTATAACATTAATAACTATCAAACATCACATTATATTGTTTATTATATCATAAGATGTTGAAGATATATTGAGATTCCTACGGCGAGTCCGCCTTTACCTTTCCACTTGATATGGGACCGGAGCCGGAAGGAACGACAGTCGTTGATCGGGAAGGTTTATCCTCTCGGCCTGGGTCTGCCGGAGGGGCAGCGCCACCTGCCGGTATGGAGTGAAACGCCAGCTCGGTTACATCATTGGCAATCATTAGGCAAATCACATATTGTGTTTATTAAAAAATAAGTTTAAAAAGAAGCAAATGCAACCCGTACACTAAACAGACTTCTACAAATGAGCCTTTCTTTTAAATATTTATGCTAAATGCTGCAGATGCTAAACTTTTAGCGACCTTTAAAAAACTAAAATGTCAATTCATAACATTAACTCTTTTGTCCTTTTTTGACTTGTTAATAATTAGTAAGAAAACTCTGTCACTCGCTGTCGCATACATAGATAGATAGATAGATCTTTGAGGCTATGCAAAGCAGCAGTAAGGGTAAAGTTTGGAAACAAGTGTTATGGATAAATTAATTTAACTTTAGCAACAACTGGGAAAAAGATCAATACCAGATTAAAAAAAAACTTGTTAAATGTTAAATGTTATATTAAAATATTCTGCTCTGGGGTTGTGTGGCAGCCAGTGTCACAGTCAACTTTACACTGGGTGAACATTATACTACATATTTAGCCACACTAAAACTCAATTACAACCAAAAGTCCTGCACTGAAAATCACACTGTTATAAAGACATAATCAAGAAAATGTACTTAAATGGCTGTGACTGTTATTCTATAAATAATTAGTAGATAGTTAATACTCATGTGCTAATGTCTGAACAGCATTTAATTTTTTACTCTGGCTGAGGTGGAGCTAGTTAGTCTGCAGCTAATCATCAGACATGTACGTGCTGTTATTTTCTTCATCAATTTATTGATTGTTTGGTTTTTAAAACTTAGAAAATAGTGAGAAATTCACTTGACAATTAAGCTATTCAGAGCACAAAGATTAAAATGTCTTGTTTTGTCAAACAGAGGACCACGACTGCTTTTTAAAATGCCCACGATAATTTCGAAAGCAGACCAAAGTGACATCTTGGCCTATGACTAAAACACTTAATCAACACAATCTAATATAATGTATATATATTAAATTTTTATTTAATAGGTAATATCTACAGCTAATTGTTGCAGTGTAAATTGTTATAATCAAAATAATATAAAGAAAAACAGTCAATTCACATATTTGAGAATATGTAACTATTAACAATGCTATAAGGAAGACTTTTAATCTACAACACCTTTTTAGGCTGTTTCATTTTCCCTTCTAAACGTTTATTTTGAAAGCACTTCCCGGAAGTCGTTATGTGTGTTATGCTGCCTTGACACATCTCCTCTCGGACCATCCCCCCCCATCTGGCGGCGCCTTTCAGCTACATCTATCGGCGATATAACAGAGAGGGTCCCTGCTGTTCAAGACAATGATTATATTTTAAAAATACACAAAGAATCTGGACTATATTTTCCTTCCGGTATGTTATTCTTATTATTTTACAACCGTAGACAAGTAATTAACAGCGAGATTAGGTTTATTATTGTTAAAGCGGCTTAATTTATAGCTAATATTGCTGAACCGTTACATTTGGTGTCTGTGAACACAGGTATTTGTCAACCAGTTATGAAATAGCTGAGACTAAAAAAAGTGTTTTGAAAATAAAAGTCTTCTATTATCTAATTATTTTTCTTTTAGCCTCGTGTTTGCATGATGAACCTGCAGTTTTGATGTGTAACTTGAACCTCTGTCACACTGCACCTGCTCCTCCTTCGTGACACTACACACAGAAATGACTATAATTCATTTAATACATGTGCAGTTTGGCTTGAGAAATACATTTTTTTAAGCCAGCATTTCTGAGAGGTCCTGTGTATGCAGCAGAACAGAATCAGCAGCAGCATGTGCAGGCTGCAGCAGCAGAGGGTTGGGGGGGGGGTTGTGAAGTAAAAAACATCATCTCTGGGAAGGACCCGTGCTTCATCCAGACCCGCACATTTCTTTGATTTATCATCAGGAGGTGGTAGTTCAGGTCAGAACTGCTGGATGCTGACCTCCATCTGAGCACAGACTGAGCTCTGTCCACAGTTCTGAACTCGCTCTGAGGATGTTGATTGTTGCATGGTACAGTGGAATAGGCTGCTGACCACCGTGATGCATGGTTGAGTTACTGCTCTGACCTGACCAAGCTCAGGGACCCAGTAAGTAAAGGCCCGCCAGGCTTGGAGCCTCTGTTTGAAGCAATTTCTTGATAGAAAGTTAATCAGATCACAAAAAAACGACACGATATGACTCAAAATCTGCCAAATAACCCCTCAATAAAATGAACAGGAAGTTATCTGTATTGCTTATATCTACTTTTGTTATTCATATACAGTTTTACTTATTATTTAGTGCATTTACAGTTTGATAGCAGTTCTTTTGAATTCTTCTTCCGCTGTTTCTTGCTCATGTCTTAAAGGGTCAGTTCACTGTGTTAGTTCAGTTTGCTCATTGTGAGGAGTACTGTTCAGTGTGCAAAAACAGTTATATGTATATATACACGTATATATTGGCTTATTTCTTCAGGGGCTCTGGAGAAGCTTTAGGTGTTTGAGGAAAAACAAGCGCATCTCGGCTTGGACATGGAGACAACGTATTCTTAATAAGAAAAAGTGTTTCGCAAATTGGAGGAATTTTAAATGTTAAATGTGAACGTTTAATAGGTGGGGAAAGTTTAATTAAATACCAATGAGGAATAATCAGTTTTAGAGATTCTGGTTTTGATATTTTTTTCATCTTTCAAGGTCTCCAACCTTAGTGGAAATGCAGTATTACATAGCCACAGTCACTTAGTTTGTCTGTAGTTACCGCAAAAGACAACACTTCCACTTCTTTTTTGTGCCTTCTTCTGTGCTTCTTTTGTAAACTGAACGACTAATTAGTTATTCAGATAAAGTATGAAAACAACGGTTAAATAATTAAATATTCTCACAGTAGTTTTGCAGTATAAAGTAAAGAGTGGCACTCTCTGGCCTGATGTGTTGTCTGTTATGGAGAAAGCACCTCACCTCATTTCTGATCATAAAACCCATCAAGCTTCCATAACACGGCTTAAACAAACACAGCTCTATTTTAACAGCAGATCATGTGGAGGTAGGGACTGCTTACTGAGAAATACCCTACGAGTGCGGGAATTATTATGAAACATGAGCTGAATATGAATTATTTCCTGTTTTTAGATAGAGCCTTTTTCATTAAAGCAAAACATTTGAAGAGGCAGAAATAAATGAGTTGCGTGTCTTCCTGCACACACGTTTAAGTGCTTTTATTTGAGTGAGCTCCTAATTGGATTACTTCATGTCACAAATTAGGGACACTGTGATTTGATTTGCAGCGCCCGGTTCAGCTCTTCTCTGTTTTCGCAGTATGAATGACAGATGAAGCGACGTGGCTAATGTAATTAATTAGACTTAACCCTAAGTTGTCTTTTTGTTTCTTCTTTGTATAAAAAATGACAAATTTGACCTTGTTGTTCCCAGTGGGCATACAGACCGCTGTCTGCTTCCAGTTTCCTTTTATACTTACGAGCTTGGAACATCTGGTGCTCACTGCTGATTGAAAGAAAGCAATTATTCTTTTCTATTAGTCCCTGTTGTCTTTTTAACCTGCGTGGCTTCAGACTTCCTATACTTTTCCAACTATGTCTGGGTTCGGATAAATGCAATTAAAATTTCCATATTATTTTCATTTCTTCAGAGAATTACCACAACACTAAGGAGGTAAAACTTGTTTTAGTTATCTATTGCTCTCCTGCAAGATCTGTGAGAATGTAGGACTCCAGGAGGTGTGTGCAATATACTGTAATACAGACACATAGTATTCAAATCAATAACTTACAGTGGTCCTCCTCAAGCTTTCTTCATACATGCAGAGAAGCTCAGACAAACAGGCTGGATGATGAGAGAGAAAGGCCTTTAACTTTAGCTCGAACTGTACAGTAACTGGAGCCTGACAGGGCTGCAAGGCCCCGGGGGGGGGTTACATTGTCCATCCTTTGTTTCCAGCTGATGTAGCACGTGGAAGGATTCAGGTATTTTGACATTTAATGGTACAGTAGGGAAAAGGGTAAAGTGAGTACATACCAGGGCATACTGTGTTGTGCAGCTGTTGAACTGCTATATTATTAATAAATCATTCTGTTAGTCTATATGTTGGCAGATAAGTAAGGCATTACAGAAGTGGCACAGATACATTTAGGATAACTTTAAACACTGTCCCTGTTCAAATGTGGGCATTATTATTTTTCAGATGTTTAAAAATTAAGCTTAGTCATATCTTGTTTGTCAGCTTTGGTCAAGACACAGAAATATGTGGAGGAAACCTACATTTTGAGGTGTCTGAATTTTAGTTTAAACAAAGGATATCGTTTGAAGACATTAAAATTCACTTCATTTATGTTTCATTGACTAAATGATTAATAGTGAAGCTGAAAATAGTCTCTTCTTGTGTTCACACTGTGTGATTCTGCTGC
>JAUBNQ010000023.1:20451600-20461882 GCA_032353495.1 Ctenopoma kingsleyae
TCAAAGTCTGGTCGTCAAACTCTTCCAGCACCTAACCCCACTCGCCTTTTCTCTCTCTCTCTCTCTCTCTCTCTCTCATCTCTGGCTTGCTGCTCTGTCTGAACCATTCAAGCAAAGCACCACAGGATTATCTCTCACTCATTGAGAATCACACATAGACGCAGACGTACACTTTTTTTTCCCTACACAGCGATGCAGGCAGGAAGATCTCAGATCACAGATTAGAGTGACTGCCTCCCCTTCCTCTGCTCTGCACACTGATGCTCCATCGCTCAGTCAGTCAGCGAGGGCAGCAGGCAACACTGAGCAAAAATACACAAACAGGAGGGGAGGTGAGAAGGAGGAGAGGGGCTGACTGCTGGAGGAGCCCACGTGTCTCTTTTCTCCTAGCTGTAGCCTTAGCCGCTGTTAATGGAGGACCGGGGGTAAGCTTTTGTTGCTTTTGTGGGGGGCTGTGTTCTCCCTGTCTTTGAGTGTACTGACGGCCTTTGTCTTGGCGTTTGACTCTCTTCACGTGTTGATGCTACTGGTTTCCCTTGCTGGGAGTCGTGCTGCTTTTTAAAGCCTGTGCACTCGATTTACAGAAGCTGGGATTCTCGATGGTCTTGCTTGTTTGTGAGGATGTGGATCTTTCTGTGTTGAGGCTGCAGGATGTGGTGATGAATGAGGAGAAGTGAAGAATGAATCAAAACCCATGTGTCATGATGACTAAACCTTAGATAGTGCTTAGATCTGTGTGTATTTTGTACATGTGGTTAGGTGTTGTTTTCTGTCCACAACACATAAGTCACTAGATAGCTGTAAATCAGAAATATAGTCAGATTCATGCTGTTATTTCTGTCTCGCTTTTTATTTCTACTTGTTGGCTTTAACAAAAAGTGGAAGAAGCTAGCCATTGATGGGTTTCCTTGCGCTGTAATCAGCCTTTATGTGAGGAAAGCAAAGGGCTAACTTGAACAAAAGCCCCCTCTCTGCGTGTTGCTAATGGATTAACCAAGCATGATAAGCGCCCACTTCTCTACCCTACGCTGCATTCGGTCAAGGCGTTTGTTTTGCCCAAAGCTGTTGAGTTAGATCGCTGTGGAAATGCCCTTTGATTAACTGGATTGTGGATTATTTGGAGTCTCCTCTTCCCTCATTTCATTTACCCTTCACCGTAAAAACTATTGCTCCAGCCATTGGTCCATGGTTGACCCAAATACCCATGCAGCTCCCACCCCTCCCCCTGACCTCCTATTAAAACACACTGCCGCTCTTTCTCTTTCTGTTGTTTCATATCTGTCTGTGTGAAACCCTTTTACAACAACAGCTTTGCTTTTTAGAGGCTAGAAAGTGCCATACAAAGGGTTACAAAAATCTTCTTCTTATTATTCTTTCGGCTGCTCCCTTTAGGGGTCGCTACAGCGGATCATCTGCCTCCATCTCACTCTATCCCTAGCATCCTGCTGTGTTACACCATGTCCTCCTTCACTACATCCATGAACCTCCTCTGTGGTCTTCCTCTTTTACTCCTGCCTGGCAGCTCCATACTCAACAGCCTTTGTCCAATATATTCACTATCCTTCCTCTGCACATGTCCAAACCATCTCAACCTTGTCTCTCTAACTTGACATGACATGATGTGCTATCATCAACATGAGCTGTCCCTCTGATGTACTCATTTCTAATTCTGTCCTTCCTGGTCACTCCCAATGAAAATCTTAACATCTTCAGCTCTGTCACCTCCAACTCACCCTCCTGTCTCTTTGTTAGTGCCACCATCTCCAAACCATACATCATAGCAGGTCTCACTCTCTCTCTCCCCCTCTCATTCACACACATGTATTCTGTCTTGCTTCTACTGATTTTCATTCCTCTTCTCTTCATTGCATACCTCTGCATAGGATGTAATGCACCTGTGTGCACCTACCTCCACTCTTATACGTCACCCTATGTTCCTCCCTCTTCTTGAAGTATGAGTTAACCACCACCATTTCCATCCTTTTGGCAAAATCCACTAACATCTGTCCTTCTGCATTTCTGTCCTTAACACCGTACCTACCCAACACCTCCTCATCACCTCTGTTCCCTTCACCTACATGTCCATTGAAATCTCCTCCTATCACCAGTCTCTCATTCCTAGGAACACTCTCTATCACTTCATCTAACTTACTCCAGAACTCTTTCTCTTCTACCTGACATCCAACCTGTGGGCCATAAGCACTGACAACATTCAACATAGCCACTTCGATTTCCAGTTTTAAACTTATGACCCTGTCTGACACTCTCACATACTCTTCCTTCAGGATTACACCTACTCCATTTCTCTTCCTATCAACACCATGGCAGAACAGCTTGAATCCACCTCCAATGCTCCTGGCCTTGCTTCCCTTCCACCTGGTCTCCTGCACACACAATATATCTACCTTCCTTCATTTCTACCTTCCTCCATCATATCTGCCAGCTCTCTCCCTTTACCAGTCATAGTCCCTACATTAAGAGTCCCTACTCTCACCTCCACACTTCTGCCTCTCCTTCTTTCCTGCTGCTTCCAAACATGCCTTGCTCCTCTCCTCTTCCTCTGTCTTCGGCCAACAGTAGCACAGTTTCCACCGGCACCCTGTTGGCCAACAGTACCAGAGGCGGTCGTTGTTAACTCGGACCCTGACCAATCCAGTATGGAAGTCACATTTGTTATGATCCACATACTTCATTTGGCAAAGACTTTATGCCGGATGCCCTTCCAGACACAACGCTCCCCATTTACCTGGACTTGGGACCAGCACTAGGAGTACACTGGCTTGTGCCCCCCCAAGAGGGTACTGATTGAAAAATGCTGTGCACTGATATGCAGCTGGGATGCTGTGATATCCTAGACTTAAAATTAGCATACAGTACATATAACAAGTGGTAATCAGAGGATTACAAAAATACACTTCCCTATTATTACTATTATTTTTTTGTATTAAATGTTGTGATGTTTTATGTTAACTTAACAGGAATCTGTGTGTTGAAGAAATTGTTCGACATTGTGGGAAATGCAGTAAATTACTTTGTTTCAGAGACTTAGATGAGAATATTGATCTCTCTCATTTCTGTTTATTAACCATGAAGTATCAGCCAAGAGCCAATTAGCTTATTTTTGACTAAAATAAAGATTGGAAATATGGGGAGGGGGCAGCTAGCCACGTCAGGTAGCACATAAACATTTATAATCTTCTCAAAACCCCCTGTAAAATCCTAACGTATGTTTAAGGTGTTCATAGGTGAATCTTCTTACTCTTTGAAGAGCTGTTTCCACCCCATAAAAGAATTTTCAAACTTTTCCTTTATCAAAAGCTTGCCATTCATCACTGGTTGAGTTGGCTCATTTTCCGGCATATTGTTGTTCACTGAAGCACTGCAGCAGAAGTGACCTCATATATTCCAAACCAACAATAGTACAGCATCACATTAATCCTTCAGATGCTCTCACAGTCACATCGTCTGTTTATTGATATTTTGTATTCCAGCAGAGACTCAGGGAAACCTGTTTGTAGCTGCTGCTGGCATTTCACTGCACTGATAACAGTATTGTCAAATAACCCTTCTCGTTTTGTTGCCATGCTGTGTTTGGCTTTCACTTGATTTGCATCCCCACTTTCTGTTCACTGGTTTGGTTATTTTTGGTTTTTGGTTTGTGGCGCTCACCTGTACACATTCATATCCTACCTCATATTTATCTCTAATGCATCTTTTTATCTCTGTTGCATTACTTACATCTGATATCAAATACCTGAACTAAAGTAAACACAGTGCTTTTTGAATTGTACTGGGGTAGTACGGTTGAGAGAGGCTATTGTTTGAAAAATGTCGTGCACTGATATGCAGCTGGGGTGCTGTCTCATTTAATCTCTGGATGGCATTTTAACCTTCACAATATTACAGGATGCACTGAGTAATAAACATGGACAGTTAAATAAAATACCACCTTACCTGTAGCTGACATTACAGTAGTCAAGGTGAATGTGGTTTCCAGGTGGGAACCAACATATTGGTGGTTCAGGGGTTTGTTGTATTATTTGACAAACTGTGTTTGTTTAATTAAAGACTGTGTCAGAAATGACCTCACATATCCTGAACAACACATTACTACAATATCACGTAACAACTACTACTAAATTATGATGAACCAGTTCTTGCTTTAAAATGTTACCTGAGATCGAATTACTTATGTGTTAAATCTAATGTTATGTATTTATAGTGTTGGATGTTTAGTTAAGAAATGGACCAAAAGGTTTGGAAGGGATGCAGTCAAATAAACTTCATTTCATGTTTCAGGAACTGAACACAGATATGATTAGGTTTTGAGAAGTTGTAATCTACGCATCACTGGCAGTGGTTAATTACTGTGTACTGAGAGCTTATCATAACTTAGGTACGCAGTGTGAACATGTGGCAGTTTATCAGCGTGGATCCTTTTTAAAGTGCAGTGTGAGCTGTGAACTGAACCTGAACTGAATGTGGGTTGGACGAGGCTGTAGCGAATCTGGGCTAACGTTGGCATTTATAATGTCTGTGTCTTTGCTCACTTATTACTCTGGAGGTTTGTAGTCAATGTGAAATAGATCACCACCATCTTAATTTCTGTTCTGGGGTGTTTGTGCTGTAATAATTTCTTTACAGACATGTGGAAGCCGCCAAACCACGATCTGCTGACTACAAAATTGCATTTCTTCCTTATTTGGTTTCAATTTGTGGTTGCTCTGTGCTGCTTTGCGTTTTTTAAACATCTCTTTTTCTTTGTAGTTTTTTGATTGATTTCCAAACTAAATGCTAACGTCATAGAAAGCACCTTCACTCTTTACTCTTCTAGGCTCACGTCTTGAGTAATCTATTTATGGATAAGTAGGTCTTTCTCCTGTCATTTTGGAAGTCATTTCTTCCTCTAATTTCAGCAAATGTCATTATTAGTAATCATGTCACAGCTATTAATTACTGAAGCAGCATAAAGCATCCCAGCGAGGCCTCGGGATAACATTAGTTGACTAGAATGAGGAAAGATTACTCTACAATTAGGCTGCAGAGTTCTGACAGAGGCTTTGTGAGTCATTGCCACTGAAAATGAATAGGCAGTCATTACATCTATTGACAAAGTCATCCCAGAGGAGCAGAGTGGTGAAACAGCAGGAAGCAGTCGGATCGTGAAGGTTGTCGCTATCTGAAATCAGTGCATGGGAAGTATTGTGCAAAGTGAAACACTCAGCTGGTGAACTTTTGATTTCCCTTGTTGATTATCACCCACCACGTCACCTTTATGTTGGCCTTTGTCCATATTAGTTTAGTATGATCATTCAGTCTACTCCAACATTATCTGTTGGCAAAGTGGTGATATGTTAAGGGTGAAGCAAACAATGTACAATTGACAGCACGGTAGTTTATAAGGCAAAATGCTGAATTTATTATTGGTTATCCATTTTTTGTCAGTGTTCTCTCCTGAATCTCATTGTATTTCAGGCTGGTTTGGCTAGTCATACAAATCTGGTTACTTAAGTAGCAATAACAATAAGAGCATGAAATTAGAAAGAATTAAGGTTACGACCATAAAACAAAACAAATACTACGTCCTTCTGTTCACACAGCTCACAGTGTCTGTGTTTACGTTGCTCTTCTTTCACAGTGCATGAGGAGCGTTACTCTGCTGCAGACTGCCACATCCTGAAGCCACCCTGCCAAATCTGGGACCATGTCTGGAGCCTTTGACGAGTCTGCCATCCAGGAGGAGACCACAGACAGTTTCTGGGAGGTGAGACAACAGGGAATAGCCTTTGACAGATTAAATCTAACTGGGAACTGACACTGTCAAGTGATGAACTCTCACTGAACCTACTTCGTCTGACAGGTAAGGGCAGAGATCTGGGGTCCTGTTTATCAGCTGTGAGTAGGTCCAGATATCAGGCACATGCATAGCACTAGATGATCAACTGTGTTCAATCAGCACAGGTTAATCACCTTTTCTTCCATTATTTTCTGATTGAGTTGACTAAGTTATCTAAATCTTTTGTCATAAAACTCATACAGAAGTGCAACAAATTATTCACTACTTTGGCTCAGTGTCATCGCGCATCAGGGACTTTTCACATATTACCACAGCTTTGTCATCTCCGGACGATTCTGGAGCTGCGACTTTCAGGCCATATTTTGTTCACTTCTACTGTTCTTATTACTGGTGACACTGTTTCTAGCATTTATCATCCGCACTCATGCTGTCTGTTCTTGGACTTGTAGGGCTTCATCTTCAGTGTCTTAGCCTTATTCCCTCAAGTTCCTTTTTCTTCACATAGCTATTTGTTTTTCTTGCTTATAAAGCTTCAATCCCGCAAATATTTGATGCTGAGAAAATCCCTCTTTGCTTAGAATAACATTTAGACTTTTGACACTTTTAGTTCTAATGTCATGGTTCTGACTGTCACAAATCAAGATGGTCAGCAATGTTCTGCTGTAAATTTGAGGAACAGCCATGTTTCAAATAGACAAACAATTGCTGCAGGTTTTTAACCCTTAAAACCACTTGAGTATACTTCTTATGTTTCTAAGTTCTCATATGTTCTGACTTTCTGGTTATTTTTTATGTTATCTCCAATTTTTGGATGATAAATACATTTTCATTTTGTTGATTAAATACAGTAGTTATGTGTTTCAGCTGTATATGACAGTATGATGGACTGGGTTTCTCCCATTACATTACAATCCTTCCTGAAAACAGCTCAATGTAATAGGAGTTCCTTTGGGTCCATTGATTATATATAAGAGCTGGGGACAAACTCAAAACTAAAGCTCACCACAGACAATAGTACGGATAATATTGACTATAATGTCTTAAACCCGGTTGCGTTGTATCCTTTTCCTACCTCTGCAGCCAAACATTGTTTTCAGGAATCAGCTGGAGCAGCAAAGGTGCCAGTTTCCAGCACACAGTCACTATATCACAGGCGCTCACTGCATTAGAGTCGAGCTGCGGCAGTGCTGCCTGCTGATCGCTGACTCGGCTGCCTGCTCCTGATGGAGCATGGGGCTGCTGTGGAATACAATCATTTGTCATTGGCTGCTTTAATTTAGTCCACGTTAAATATTCGTTTATTGTCATTTTCAAGGTGAAGTATAGGTAAAAATCTACCAGACATTTTGTACACTATCCTCTATTTGTCTGTTACAGAGGTAAGTAAGCTGCAGTAACCTGCAGGAAGCTGCAGGTTTAAGACTCTCTCTCTCTCTCAGGGCACAGCTCTCTGGGAGGTTACTGCTCCACTGAGAGCTGTAAATTATATAACATTAACCCTGCTTTCATTGCATAACTCCACACACAGCAGCAAAGGACTTTTCCCTGATGTGCCCTTGTGTTTATTCAAGGCATTGCCAGTAGAAGAGTCATTCACAACCAACATTTTAGGCTTAGCAATTAAGTGTGTCACAAGAGAACACTATAACAATAATACTTGGGAAATGGCAGAGATATCTGTGATAATAAAGTTATGTGGGGCATTTGCATGAATGTACAGATAGTAACTTTAGATATTGTTTTTATGTAAGGTTGGAAACTACAAGCGTACAGTGAAACGGATTGACGATGGTCACCGGCTCTGCAATGACCTGATGAACTGCATCCAGGAGCGTGCCAAAATCGAGAAAGCATACGCACAGCAACTGACCGAGTGGTCCAAGAGATGGAGACAACTGGTAGACAAAGGTGAGCTGCGTTTGTGAAGTCCGATGTTTGTTTGCCTTGAACATCAGTTGTTTGGTGTTTTACTCACCTCTCATCCTTCCACCAGGGCCTCAGTACGGCACAGTAGAACGAGCCTGGATGGCGGTGATGACTGAGGCAGAAAAGGTGAGCGAGCTTCACCAGGAAGTGAAGAACAACCTGATCAACGAGGACTTTGAAAAGGTGAAGAACTGGCAGAAAGACTCGTATCACAAACAGATGATGGGTGGATTCAAGGAAACCAAAGAGGCAGACGAGGGTTTCAGGAAGGCTCAGAAACCTTGGGCCAAAAAGCTGAAAGAGGTGAGAGAGTGTGCAGTTTTTTCACTGATCCATCATAAGTGACCGAGTGAACATGTTGTTTTCTCTGTTCTAGAGATTACAAAACAGTTTTATAATTTGTTTTATTTGCAGAGATTTGCCAAAAGTGATGAATGGGATTTAGTTTGTATTGCTGACATCTTTGGGACATTGTTTCTCAGGAGACATGTTGCTGTCGAGTTTCATATGAGCCCCCCAGATTATTTTCACCTGGGGGGGCAGCAGATATTTGAAAACCTTTTGCACGAATAGATGGGGAAAATATACTCTTTGTAATCTGGCAAAACTGAACTTTTATGTCTTATGTTTGAATTAATTATTCAACAGTACACCTAAAAACAAAGTGATTATAAGTTTCTTGTCTTGTTTATTTATTTATTATAGAGCTGAAACCACAATTAATCAATTAGTTGACCAGAAAAATAATCCTTAACAAAATGTCGAATAAGGCCTTTTAGCTTCTAAATTGTGAGGATTCACTAGTTTTGGATTTTGGAGCGCTGGTCAGACAAAACAACAAGTTTGCATGTTGTTTGTGTTATATTTCTCCTGTAGCTTGAGGCTGCCAAGAAGTCATACCACATGGCCTGCAAAGAGGAGAAGCTGGCGTCCACCAGAGAGGCCAACAGCAAGGGAGAAGCGTCTGTGACAGCTGACCAGCAGAAGAAACTCCAAGAGAAAGTGGACAAGTGCAAACAGGACTCACAGAAGGTGAGAACGTCAGCTGCTGCAGCTCTAAGAGGCCTGTAGGATCGTCGTTACACAAAAATGATTTTCCACAAGGCAGTTAATTTCACAGGCAATTTTAAGATGAAGAGTTGGTCACAATGATAGCTTATGTAGAGTTAGAATAGCTTTGTTAGCGTCTCCATCACATTTGTCATTACAACATCAGTTGCTGTTTGTTGCTGATAAGAGTTTGTTGTTTGCGTTTTTGTCCCAACCTAGGCGAAGGAGAAGTATGAGAAAGCTCTGGATGAGCTGAGTAAGTGCACCCCACATTACATGGAAAACATGGACCAGGTTTTCGACCAGTGCCAGCAGTTTGAAGAGAAGAGGCTGAGCTTCCTCAGGGAGGTGCTGTTGGATGTCAAACGCCACCTCAACCTCACAGAGAACCAAAGGTTTGACTCATTTAAATCATAATGTGACAAGACGCTTCATCAGTTGATCATTCCCCACCCACTAACTCTTTGCTGTTTTCACAGTTATACTACAGTATACAGAGAACTTGAACGCACCATCTTGTCAGCCAGCCCGCAAGAAGATCTGAAGTGGTTCAGCAACACCCATGGCCCTGGCATGCATATGAACTGGCCACAGTTTGAGGTACAGAAGTACCATTGTGTAAGAGTAAAGATAATTCAAAAGGAAAATAGCATGATGGCAGAGCAGTGTGGTATATAGTACAGAGAAATATATTTTTTGTATATGAAGTGAGGTGGTAGCATACACATTGAGCGTCGCCAATTATGGATTGATTATTATTTATTATTATCACTTGAAATGAGCCTTATTTAAATGCAACACAAGTGGTAGTTGGAATTTAACAACAGTTACTGTGCAGTGCCAGAAACCTAAGCAGGTTTTGTCTTTTGCAGGAGTACAACCCAGATCTTGCCCATAGCATCACTAAGAAAGAAAAGCCAAAGAAAGGCAGTGATGTGGTCATGCTGACGAATGTCACAACAGCAGTAGACCACGCTGAAGCTGGAGACCAGGGAAGGTAAAATTGTCAAAAATGCTAATCAGAGTGTGATAAAATACTGAGTATAGAGAAGGTTCTGTAGTACTATTAATACTAATAACATTAGTAGTATTATATTAGTAGTAGGAGAATTGGTAGTTGGAGAAGTTCATACATCATGAAATTTGTATAGATGCATGGATGATTAATGTTCTGCTGAAATGTGCCGCGTTCAGTGTGAGCAGCTACAAAAAGAACCAGGCGCACACAGCCTCCACAGAATGGTCAGACGAGGACCAGACGGCCCTGAACTCAGAGAACGACACCAACGGAGGGAATAATCCCTTCTATGAAGATGAGGTTAAAGGTGTGAGAGTGAGAGCACTGTACGACTACGAGGGCCAAGAGCAGGATGAGCTGAGCTTCAGAACAGGTGAGCATCACACCTGTAGGTCACTGAGTAGATTCCTGTAACAATCAGAGGTCTGTAGAGAAAACTGTGAATCACAATAGTTTTCAAATAAACTATTAATTGCTTAATTGCTTAATTG
>JAUBNQ010000023.1:20528696-20579175 GCA_032353495.1 Ctenopoma kingsleyae
CTTGTTCTCTTTAACAGATTGAGAAGCTCATGAACTTGATTGGCGCTGGCATTGAAACCTCCAAAAACAAAGAGCCCACACCATGCTCAGGTAATGATTCACTGTGTATTCTGTTTCCTTCATGATAGAACTTTTAATTTAGGCGGTAGTGAGTTTTGAGTGAGACCCCTCAGAGTCGGACTGTGTATTGGTTGGTTAACGCAAAATGTTCATTTAACATTGCAATTATTCATTAACCATTTATAAAGCTCTTACTTACCCTCGGTGTTGCATTGATGATTGTCCAGTAGAGGTTGTTGGATGGCAATTATATGTAAAGTTAGCAGCAATCAGACTTTTTACACCCTCTATTGTTCCTGCTCTAATTAAAATTCCCCTTCCGAAATAACAGAATGTAGTTTTGTTGTCTTCATAAGTCACAGAGATTCCAGCTGACATTTATTTGGCATCATTATTTGTTATACAGAAGGTTTCCCTCTTATTGGAAATCTAATTCTTAATCCTCCTCACTGTCATATTTTATTTTTTCTGAAGTTACTGTATATCTCAGTAGGGCTTGAATTCATAGTATGCTTCATCAAGTACCCTTCAGGCAGTGCAGAGGGAGAAGCCAGCTGGCATCAGCTCAGTTTGTTTAGATAACACCCCTGAGTTGATACAGTGTAAACCTACCTTCATTAGATACTCTGCCATAAGGAGGTTTCATCATACAGGGTTGTATAACAGCTTCTCGAAGCCTGCACCGGACTGCTGCCTCAGTCTCATTGGATTTGTTTACATACCACTAGTTTCCCACTAGTTATGTACATTGTGCTTCATGAACTACCAATGTTCTGACCACAGCAAGGTGTATACCAACCCAAACTGAAACAACACATGCAGAAATAGTCTAATATGTGACTGCGATAAAAGGATATGATGTATTGATCTGCAAAATTAGGAAAGAAATTACACTGCATTAGAAATAATACTTCTACTGCTGCAGGATGTTGACACATGCTTGGGCATATATATTACATTTTAGATTGACTGCTGACTTAATCAATTGTGTTCTTGATTTCATATGTTAATTTTCACTTTAATTTCTGAAAATGAAATAGAAGTAGGGTAGGACAATGATGTGTGTGTGTGTGTGTGTGTGTGTGTGTGTGTGTGTGTGTGTGTGTTGATGGGAGCGGTGGTGGCAAATGAATTGAATATGAATACCTCCCAGCTTATTAATAGTATACTATTAAACTAATAGAATATTAGTAAAATAAATCAAAATCATGATGGAGTTTAGTGTTTTACACATTTTCAGCAAAATGTTAAAATACTATAATACAATACTAATACAACATATTAAAATACTATTAAAATAATGACAAAAGCAGAAACAGTAACAAGCTGCTTTAACCATAACACAATTCTTTATATTGGTTAACATTATTTTAGGCAAAAAGAGCGTGCACATTAGCACAAGAGTTTTAAAGCAAAGCTCTTGTCCTTGGCAGTGATACTTTAATTGTAGATTGACTTCTAGCACAGCCAGTCACTCTTAGCACATTAATTGCTATTATAACAATTAGGACCTGAGGTTATTTTGCATTACATAAGAGAAAATATGTTTCTGTTTGTTTTTTTCTTTCATGTATAGGTGTGTGCTATTTATAGACTGTGTTTGAGGAATGGCATACTGAAAGTGTCCCAGATTCAGCTGAGTCATACAGTTGCTGCTCCGATTTTAATTGGAGATTGGGAAGCAGTTCTGGAGGTTGCAAGGCTGCTTTTGTTGCCGTTTTTGTGTGCGTCACTTGTTACAAACAGGTATCCTTCAGAGTCATCAACAGGAGAGAGAGGAGGAGAGGGGGAGTGAAGAGGGATTATACAAAAATGGGAAACTAAACTGTCACTTTTTATCCAACCTTTATATGTCTATTGTGACAGAAATTGGAAAACCTTATTCTCTGTCCCTGCTTTCAAGTATTTTTACTCCATACACATATGCTTGCATCCTGTCTCTCTCATATAAGGAGCCAAGGACAACTAATTCATCTTCAGGAAACAGGTTTCTGAACATCAGATTTTTGTGGCTATAAAAACAGCCTTCCAGTTTTATGCTATTCTTTTGGCTCCAGGATGAGGTTGTTTGTGTTTTGTGCCCGTCACGAATGCCTCGATTGTGTGCTAGGAGAACACTGAGTAAATGAGCTTAAAAAGAGAGAGAGAACGGAGATAGATCTCAGCTAACGGCACACAGTAGGCATCGGCTTGGTTTGTGTACAGGCACACTCTTACGTTCAAAGGAAACGAGTCCGCCTTCAGTTTCCCTGAATTAATTCAGCTTTGCAGAGAATTTTCTTCAGTGCTTGGGTGTGTTGACAAGGAGCTGCTCTGCTCTGATCAGGAGGCATGACTTTATCTAGGCACAACCTCTTCCACTGTAAATAGGTCTTTTTTGGGTTCTTCTCAGAGCCAAGTCTAGACCAAGCAGTGCCTAACAGTGCAGAAACCCAGTTGGATAGATTTGACAGCTTGGCCTGTTTTAACGGGGGATAAGACAGTGACCCAGTTCCCCCCCACAGACGAGCACTGGATACTCTTGTCAGTCAGTAATTAGGTCCTACTATCGTGGGAGGTGTTGCTGTCCCAAATGAATGGAAGTAATTGGATGGGGTGCCTGGTATTTTTAACAGTCTTTGTCTAGATATGGTGGTGTTAGAGCTGACTTTGGTATGGGGCTCAGGAGGAAAAAATAAAGAAGGAGGAGGAGGACAGTGATAGTGAATCATAATTAGTCCACTTCAATCCTTCTTACTTCCTATTACCACCTTATCTTGCCCATATGTTTCATTGCCTCCTCCTCTATTAGTCTTTTTCGGCATCTTATCTGTCTCCTTCTCTCTTTTTCTCTCCTCTGTTTCGCCATCACTTCCTCTTCCCATCATTCTTCTCCTCAGTCAGAGCAAATCTGACAGCAGCTGCTCTTCTGCTCCTTGAGGATGACTGAAGGGTCACGGAGACCTGACCTGGCCTTTTTACCTGATCGTTAGCGCCAGAGCAACAGTGGTACAGGCAGCCAATTAGGGAGGAGGTTCAATCAATAGCCCTTCACTTTGCCTCCCTCTGTTGGTACCGCTTACCCTGACTCCCTTACTGACTGGCTGACTACCCATCTGGGAGTGTGTGAGGTGATTGCAAGCAGCTTGAAAGCCTGCATAATAATGCTCTGCCTGCAGCTGTACCCAGATAACAAAAGTGATGGACGCAGTAAGCAGCCCTGCATAGGTGGGTGCTAAAGTCGGCTGTTTCCTGTGTAGATTCTGACAGGTTCTTTTAAAGTCAAACGGCACTGTGCGTGAGTCTTTTTACCCAAACATGTATCTGAATTTTATATTATCGCACTTGTTTATCCGGGCTTTTTCCTGTAAGTAGCCTCCGTTGTGCTCTAAAAATGGATGATGTGACATGAGCATCTGGAAGTACATAATGGAATTTGCCTCTTCTCTGTCATGCTGTATGACTGTGCGAGATGGAGATGGACTTGAAGTGTGTCTCTTCTCTTCTCATCTCGTCGCTCATTCTCTCTCTCCTGTTTGAGTGCATTGGAGATTCTGCTGACTTGAATCAATGCTGCCCCCCCTCGTCCTATCATCAAAGTAAGATGTAAATGAATTAAAGCCATCTGCTAATAAGCAGCGGCTTGAAGAGACTCTTTGTTTCAGTATCCCAGGTTAGCCTAAATTATTGGGGTTGCTCCTGCAGAACAGGTCTGGGTCTCTGTCATACCTTTATATTCTAGTTATTCTCCGTTGAAAAGGACAGGGTTTGGGCTCTCAGTCCTCGTTCCTTGCCACTGATAGTGGTGTCCTTTCAGCACTGGCAAGATCAGAGTGCCTTTGTGCAATTCTAATCAGTGCAGTGTGGGTGAGAGAGGGGGAGATGTGGGGTAAGGTCGGAGAGGAACAGATAGACAAGAGCAAGTATCTCTGCATTTGTATGTGGGCAAAAAAGGGGCAAGATACTAGAGAAAAGAGGTAGACAATGAGAAGAGGGGAAGAAAGAGTGTGTGTGCTTGCATCTGTCTGTGTTTGAGAATGAGAGGCAAGGAGCGAGACGGAGTGCAAGACAGAGAGGGAGAGAGAGGCAGAGGGAGGGGAATTGATATAGTGGGAGAGAGAGGGAGAGGTGGTTACGTGGAGCAGTACCCCACTTCATCAGGCAGCATACGGCAGCCCTGCAGTGCGATCACACAGTATGAGAATGGGGCTATGAGAGCGAGAGCGAGAGAAAGAAAGCAGAGTGAGACGAGAACGAGGAGGGGGGAGTTAAAAAGAAGAGCTTGAGGGATTTGCTCGGATGAGAAGGGGGCATGATCACTGAGTCTGTTGCCTATCGTGGATGTGGGAAAGACGTGGCAGCTGAGGTTGAGGCAGATCTGTGGTCTCCTGTGTAGAAGTAGCCGGCATCAGAACGTTATGCATCAGGACGTGTGAGCAGTGAGCGGTAGCGTGTGTGAGCCAGGAGCAGCCGCTGTGACTGCATCTGCACTGCCTGCATGTCTCAGACAGGCAGGGGATGCAGCAAACCTCTGCCCTGAGCACAGAGGCTGCT
Source organism: Ctenopoma kingsleyae (assembly GCA_032353495.1). Taxonomy (NCBI): domain Eukaryota; kingdom Metazoa; phylum Chordata; class Actinopteri; order Anabantiformes; family Anabantidae; genus Ctenopoma; species Ctenopoma kingsleyae. The sequence goes on from JAUBNQ010000023.1 coordinate 20,533,290, forward strand.
AGCTGTACCCAGCGAGTAGAAGAACCAGGTGGGCTGGGGTGGGAGTGGGGGGCGCCTGCCTCAGGAAGGAGCTAGCTGAACCTGCACTGTGGTCCTGCAGTCATCCTCGCTTCAGAGCAAAGAGGCTCACCTGCTGTCTGTTGGATCTGAACCTGGATTTACTGCCTTGAGAGATGAGAAGCACGTTCTCTAGCGGAGCCGAACAGCCAGCAGCCTGCTGAAGAGTGTGAATGCTGGGCAGCACAGGGAGCACTGCCACCACCAAGGACACCGAACCTTTTTCCACTGGCAGACAGCTTACCTGGAGCTTTATCCAGGAACCTATATTTGGAATTGATTATGAATTGAGGAGTTTGGAATCAGCACACTGTGGAAATCCTAAGTCGTTTCTTTTTTTGATGTAGGATTTACAATATGTCTACCTGACCGTACTCCGTGTGGCTCTGGAGTAAGGACAAAACATGTTTTAAGCAAATGTGTATTCCTTGATCAAAAATAACCTGAGTACCTCAACAGTACTTTAGAATGCTGCTACCTTCATTGTATGAGCCGTGTCCTAGCTCTCAAAGAGGTTGACCAATGAAGCCATGGGACTCAGCCAGAGCTTTACAAGTATGTGGTGAAAACCGTGACAAATTTATTTTGGGGGAACTGAATATTTCTGTGTTACACCCTGATGGAGTGATTTCTGATTTTAGAAAAATGACAGGGCTAATTTTAGAAAAGGGAAATAATGTGTGATGTATGAGAATGTCTGATGTAATGATAAATAATTTCCACTTCCCCTAAAACTAAAAATAATCTAGCCTCTTGACTTGTAGTATTCAGTATTGTTATGTTCTTGGATTAGCTAGACTCTAGTTTTACACTCGCTCATCTGCTCACTAAAGGAATGTTTAGTGATCCCTGTTTGTTGGAAGATGCCGTAGTGGCTCAGTCCAACATAACTAAGAATACCAAGCTTCAGATGGGCTTCCTTCCCTGCACTACCTCCACCCTCGCCTGACATTTCCAGTCAGTCACACTAAAACCAGTGGGTGTATATTAGCCTAGTCAGTCCCCTGCAGGGCTTGAGGTGGGCCTGCAGCACTTTTTACCCTCCTCCTGTGTTTGAGTTAGCCAGGCCCCTGCCTGTACTGTGGGAGCCCCTCAACCCCAGCCTGGACCCTGTCTTCCCCCCACCCTGCCTGGTGCTGCTGCACTCGGCTCTGCCTCTGCTGGCCGAGGATGATGTGGCAGTGCCATGTGTCGTCCTCTGAGTGCCGCTGCTACCGGCTGAACGGCTTCTCACTGCTGAAGCGCTTCCCTCTCTCGGCAGATGGGGCCTGTGGTAAAGCCCTGGACCAGCCGGTCGGCGAGTGGCTGGAGCACGTGGGGCTGCCGCAGTACGAGAGCAAGTTCCTGCTCAATGGCTTTGACGACCTACGATTCATGGTGAGTCACCTGCAGCATGCCATCTCAGGGGTCTGTTCCACTTTACTTCACTCTGCCTCTCCGTCTGTCAACCCTAGCTCCGTTTGTCTTTTTATGTCATCACTCTGCTCTCTCACCCTCTGCCTGTCTCTCAGCAGCTCCGCTCCCCCTTCTGATCTTCTCTCTTTCCCGCTCACTCTTGCACACTTTCTCTTCCTTCCCCCTTTCCCCTCTCCCTTTCATAACTCCTCTTCACCTCTGTGCGTGCATGACCCTGCTAAGATTTATGGCCCCTCACTGATTCCCTTTAAAGAATATGGGCTGTCACCAAAGGCAAGACGAATTATAATTAAAGCCCATTAAAATTTTCTGAGCATTCCCATTCATTCTGTCTCATTTACTGTACAGTTCACTACAGTCACCCCCTCACCCTTTATTAAATCTTCTCATTATCATCCACTAAACTTGACTTCTGCACAGATGTAGTCAGATAACCTGCACAAACAATCCTCACTCTAACCACACTGTAGTTTATTCTAAATGCACTTTGCATGATTGCTCACCAAATCTCACTAAATCCTATGCCCATTATGCTCTGTGCTCTGCTTGTGGTGCTTATCAGACAATCTTGCACTGACTGCACAATGTATGATCGCACTGCAGCGGCATGCTCTAATGTTGTATTGATATACTGTATATCTGTGTCTTTCAACCACGTACGTTGGCATGGAAACATTTATTTTAGTTACAGATGTACTATTTAACAATAACCCTGACAGACTAGTGTTTCTGAGACTTACATGAATATTTTGCATTTTTCAACAGCTCTGTCAGATTATATATCGATAATTACATAAAATTGTTATAATGTTTCCTATAAAGAATATTAAAAGTAAACCTGACATTGCATTTGGCAATGATTTAGAAAACACTGTTACATTTTCAGTCCCCTGGCCATGCTACTCTCGAAAACACAATTGTGCACTGTAAATAACTAAGCCTAAAGGGTAAACCCATATATTTTTCACACCACAGAGCTGCATTAGCGTTATGGACTATATGTTACATTGGTTTGTCACAGCTGAGCTCAGTTAAGAAAGACCAGTAAGCTCAGAGCGAAAGTGGTTGTATTCAAAAAGTGTTACAGTTGAGGAGTAATGGTCCCTGATCTGTTTTTCTTTCTGGTAAGGCATGGGATCACAACATAATCAGAGTCCTTCTAAACACTTCATGACCACTGCTAGTGCTTTCTTATGAGGTGCTTTGCAGATACAAGTTATACTCTGCTGCTTAAGAGGGAATAGCATGTGTAGTCATAATATACAGTCATAGTAAAGGGAATAGAGTAGGGATGTGCAATGTGGATTAGCGCTAGACCAGGTCTTTGTCTGATATAACAACATATGTTAGCTTAGCTTATTGGACAACACAATTATAGTTAATAGTAGTTCAGTGTTGGTTCTTCAGTAATCTAGTAAATTATGAGTGTTGAGAGAAAGGTATTTGATTATCAATAATGCCATAATTAAGTCTTACGTGTTGATTTGCAACATAATCCACAATAGCCCAATATGGCCAGCGATATAAAATAAATAGCTAGCTCACTATGAAACACATCTCACAATCTTTAATGTCTGTCAGATTTTTACAATCTCATGGACTATTCCATTATCTTTCTGTACAATAGTGTATAGTTATGTAGACTTTAGTTAAATATATCAACCTTCTTGTCTTAACAACTGCGTTGGAAGATTCCATGTTGATCGAGATTTCTTGGCAATAATGTGATGAACACTATGGGTCATTAGGCATTCTGATGTTCATTTTCATGCCACGACTAATGTGTCTGCTGGACTTGATGCATCAAGGAGATAAATCATTGGCTTCACAAGGCAAATTACCCATGGATATTTACAAGAATGTGGAGGGTGCAAACAAGGGAAAGGTCAGAGTAGTCAGGCAGACATTGTTGATGTTTAATATTGTGCCCTTTTAAGATTCTGCCAGACTTGCTTCAGATGTCGTCAATCTAGCTCAACTTGAAGATCACGATTTGTTTGCGGGATTAATTGCAAATAAGAGTAGACTCATCAGTAGAGGGCAGTACACTTGTGACTCATTTTCAGTTCCATGTTATGTTTGAATACATTTGCGTTATAATGCCATATTAAAGAACAGCAGAATGAGAAAAGGGCAATGACATTTAGCCATGTCAGAGACTCCCCGCATATGAAAACAAGATCACAGTAAAGCCAGATCAGATTTATTTCACATTCTTACTATCGTTTGTTAGCCCGGAGGAAGAAAAAACCCTCCTCAATCTCATTCGGCAATGGCAGTAGTCTCAGCATGCAAGCCGTACTGTACCTACAAACCACAGCTGTCACAGCTGAAGATACACAGCCCTGCTTGGAATGGTTCCTTGGACCCGCCCACCAGAGCAAGAGAGCAGGCACTCACATGAGTCGGCAAGCCTCTCTGCATGTGATGATTGCTCTGAGATGCAGCTTTTGAGGGATCATAAATTATGAACAGCTGTGTGCCCATTCTCATAATTTTTACACGATGATTATCATTTTGTGCTCCTTTCATGCTACCAGAAGTGGGGCGCCCGTAGCTTTCATTCTCTTGGTCTTCATGCCCACACATTTTATTTACAGTCAGAAGTTCCACATCATTTCTTTCGCGCGCGTGTTATGCTTTGTTGCTCTGATGTCCAAACTAATGTGGCAATGAGGCAAATTTCACAAAACATGTTAAATGTTCTCCATCATGCATTTACATTGCTTCTCTCCTGCATTAATATTGCATCAGATTCTGCAGCCCCCTCCTTCTCATCTGTTATAATGTGGAACTGAACATACCTATTGTAACACATAAATTAAGCAGTTTCTCCTAAGATAGATCATTGTTACGCCTCCTGACTCCCAAAAAAGCAACAACGTTTGTATTTTCTAAACAGTTCCTGTGGGGCAGAGCAATAGAGCAGTTCTAATTCATTCTTGCATCAACTGAGTGCATTTAGTGAGATGAAGGACTTCACTACCATGGCTACATCTGCAAGTCGTATCAGATTAAATCAAACTACCATAGCTTATAAGCTATGTAAGAACTGAAGCATACATTCCTGTCACATGTTTCAAATGCAGCATGAAATAATAAGTTTTCCGAGCCTCCCGAGGCATCATCAAACTTCAAACTGTGTTAATAAAAGTGGGGAATCTATTTTGGGCCTCCTTTACATCAGACTCCGCTTCATTTTGACCTTTATTCTAGCGATCAGTGAGTAATCTCCCAACTGCACCCTGCTACAGGCCTGTGAATGCTGCTGCATTGTGCTCTGAAACCAATCCAGTGAGAGCAGATTGAGTAAAGACTACAGAACATTTTAACATTCTTGGCCAGGAAGAATCAATCTGCAGCAGTCCACAGGGAGAATGCTTAGCTCCACATTTTCAAGGTTCTCCTTGTATCTTTATTCCTGTTTTTAAACCGGAATGAGATGACTGTGAACATGTCTATAAACTGACAAAAATCTTGCTTGTCAGTCATGATTTTGAGAAGTGGAAAATTATTATTGTTCATTGTTTCTATGTCCTAAATTAGGAAATTGTTAAAAACTGTAGTGAATTATTTTTTATTTGTTCTTCGGATATTTAGTTTTCCTCAATGAAACTCATCAGCAAAGGGATCGTGTGGATGCTGCAGCAGTTATGAAGCCTTTGTTCCCTCTGACTCGCACCGAATCAGATTGATTACTCTTGGCATGCACAATTTATTTGACTTCATTGTCCTCCCACTCTGCTGTTACAGCTTGTGTCAGAGATGTGCATATTCTGAGAGTGTGCGTGTACACTGTGTATGTTACAGGCAATTGTATTTTGGTACAGCTACAATTTGCCCTGATAGTCACATTGAAGTCATGACATTTTATTGACCTGTGTTTTTATAGCTATTTGTCATGTCTTAGTGTATTTTATGTGCAAATATTGTTTGTATATGTGTATGTGTGTGAATGAGATGCAGTTTATGATAGATTAGTGATTTATATTGAACTATTGTAAGGTATGTCTGTTTTGTCTGTGTATGTTTTTGTTTGCTGGCATGTATGTGATTGTTTGCATGTGCGTTTGAGTGTGCGTGTGTGTGAATGTGTTTATTTGTGCTTGTCTCCTGTGTTTGCGCACATGTAGGGAAGTAACGTGATGGAAGACCAGGACCTTCGAGACATCGGGATCACTGACCCAGGACACAGAAAGAAAATCCTCCATGCGGCACGCAGCTTGCCCAAGGTAGTTAACATCATAACTTAACCTCAACGCTGTGGAAGGACAGTGACAGGCAGTGTCTGAGGAAGAAAAAATGAAAGAAAACGATTTTCATAATAATGGCAGCCAGAAATAGATAATGAAGGGAAAAAGGCTTTGTGCATGTGAATAGATTCAAAGCCATACTGTTGACCTGATCGGTGGTTCATCAGAGTTGAAGTAGCAGTCATCCAATAAAACATGGTAGAGGGAAAAACATTTTCAGACTGTAGGTTCAAATCAAAAGAGCATGAAGGTAATGACATTGCCTTACTGAAAATGGAACCAAACTACATAGTGGGTTATATTCGTAAGTATAACCAACATGCATCACAATTTTAAAGATGACTTGTACATGTACTGTAGTAGATGAACTGCACAATGGGATAATAAACATTGGTCAAACTAGTCATGTTAAGTCCTTACGTGGTTTATAGCTGAAAAACATATAATAGGAAAACAGCTGCAGGTTATTATTAGTTTGTTAAATTGATATTTCCAGGCTTTCAGATGTGGATGTTCTATATAGCCTAGAGCCACTCAAGCTGCTCTGTGAGACTGTACTGAGGCACTGTAGTGCCTGAGCTAAGTGCTAACATCAGCAGGTTAGCATGCTCACAGTGACAATGCTGACATGTTGTTAAGTCTGGTAACCACTGGGTTTAAGCTGTAATGGTGCTGATATTTGCTTCACAATTTTAGTTTTGCAGGTATTTGGTGATAAAACAAAGTAATCAGGTCAGTTTCCATTCCATGCAATTTTCAGCTCAAAACCAAAAATGTCAGCCTGCTGGTGACACTACACAAGAAGTCAGCTGATCTATATCTATCTATCTATATATCTATCTAAGTCAGAATAAAACTCTCTACTGGTAAACATGAAGATCTGTATGTAGTAGTACATAGTGACTAGAATGGATAAAAACATGCAGCATGTCAAACTTCAGTGAGGTATGATAACAGGAACAACTGGAAAACGATATATGTTGTAGACTGCAATGACATCCTTTTTGCAGCACAAGTATTTGTTACAGTGTTGTCATGTTTACTGTCTCCCTGCTCTGCAGGTGAAAGCACTGGGTTGTGATGGCAGCACATCTCTTGCCTCCTGGCTGGATGGACTTGGTCTACATGAATATCTGCCCAACTTTCTTTCAAGCGGCTACCGTACACTGGAGTGTGTTAAGAACCTGTGGGAGCTGGAGATTGTCAATGTAAGAAGCCATGACTTACATCGTTTATCCGATTAATTATTAATTTTGACTCTCTAGGATGATGGATGAGCAGGAAATTATTTTGTTCTACTTTCTATGTTCTGGCAAAGTCCTATAAGAGTTGACATTCTGGACCAGTTATTAGACTGGTCTCCACAGTCACTAGGCCAGCAGGATTTATCAATCATCTATGATGTTAAGACAGTCTTTAAATGTGATGCTGAAATAACAGAAGCCCTCTAATGGGTGCATTTGCATCCATTACTAATTCTGAAATAGAGTCGAAACTCTTTTCAAAATTAGTGTTTAGTAGATAACTAACATGAAATGTAATTTAAGGAGCAATATGGTGAATGATGATAGAGAAGTATGTCATTTGGTTTATTCTTCATGGAAGTAGTGTGACATTTTATGATAATTTGTAATTATAAAGAGCAATAAAAGCTGTGAAAGCCAAAGAAAAATATTAATGTTTTTGTGAAATAGCAAATCATTTTATTTCATCTGGCTTCTGAAGAGGATTCGTGTTAAAAATTTGTGCGCCGTACCTACAACACGTGTCTAGCTTTTGCAGAGGTCACTGTAGGCACTCTTGATTTCAGAAGATTTTATCAGGATAGATTTTACAGTTGTTTACAGTGGTAACTACTGGTTTTGTGTAAGATGCTGTTGTTTAGGTGAAGCCAGACAATCCACACAAATCATCTCATATGGTCAATAAGCAGTCACAAAAGCCAGTCGAGAAGCAGTGTTTACAGCCATCGTTTTCCCACTTATACCAGCATTTCCATGCGAATCTGATTGTGAACAACACAAAGGCATCGGTGGCCAAATGGCAGAAACCAGCAGCAGCTGCAAGCGGCAGGAAAGCAGCACTGTATGTGCAGTGTGTGAGGGATGCTGTCCAGCAGCCTGCGAAGCAGTACAGCAAGAAGGGTGTGAGAGCAGGGCAAATTACATTCAGTTTGCAGAGTGGCAGAACTGCCTCTGAGCATCTTGGCAGAACTTTCTTTGCCCATTACATTTCCAACATCCTCTTCAGCATCTTTCAGTGAATAGTATGAGGCATCAAGATGATCTACGAGCTGGTTTATGTCCCTATATAATCTCAAGGGTCTTTTACCGCTATTTAGAATTTCTCTTATTTCATATAGTCCATGCTTGCTGGTCTGGTCTGCCTGAGATTTTGTACATGAAAGCAGTGAAAGCAGCACCAGAAATCCAGAGCACAGAGAAGTCGCCTTTTCTGCCTCTGAGTCTCCCTGAATAAATAATTGAAGCCTTCACACAGAGAGCCACATGAACCTGTTATGGAATGTTTTGTACCAGCAACATAATTGCCAGTGTAACATTTATCTCTCAACATCCACTTTTCCAGGATGACCATCAATGCTAATAGCTCGTTATGCAAATGTACAGTATTGAGATAATTGGTTTTGACTCCATAAAATTAACCTATGATTCTTCAGCTGAGGATTTTAGCCTCACCAGCTGCAATGATGTGTAAAACGTTTAAAGAGACCAATACCATGGACAGATGTGTATAAGTTGAACTTGTACTGTTAAAATACTAAATGAAAACAATAAATTATGAGTATCTCACTGTTATCTGTACCTCACCTGCTTATTTAAAAAGTATGTTACCCTCCTATAAATAACCAAGTTCTTTACCAAGTTATTTAAGTACTGTGTCCAAAAATGCTTTGTGAATTATAGAGTGTCCCGGACAGAGACAGTGCTGTACTTAAAGCTTATGGCAAAACAGATTGAGACTGAATTATTGACGAGAGTCATTTCTGTTTGCCCATGGATGCCTGCCGGTGAAGGGTGCATGCCACCAACTCTGTCTCAGTTTATTTTATATATCTCTGTTAGCTTAGTTTAGATACATATTAGTATATGATATATTAATGTGACAGTGCACTGGAAAGTCTGCTTCATATTCTTCCCCAATGTTGTCCTCCTTAGGTTATTAAGATTGGTCCCCTTGGCCACAGGAAGAGGATCATTGCCTCCCTAGCAGAGAGACCTTATGAAGAGGCTCCAACTAAGTCCCGTCGTCTGTCCCCAATTATGGTAAGATTGGTGATGTAGAAACTCATACAGTTCAAATGTCTTTATCGAGGTTATTAGATATAATTTTTGAAGGCCTTAGATATTTTTATGCCTCTGTGCCAAACATCGGTCCTTCTCTGTTCTTCTGCAATGGATATCTGTCCGTACGTCCACCCAATTCTTGTGAAAGTGATATCTAAGGAAGGCTTGGAGGGAATTTTTTCAAATTTACCACACATGTACACGTGTACTTTGTGATGAATTGTTACGATTTTAGTGGCTAAAGGTCAAGGTCACAGTCACCTCATCTTCATCCAGTTTTTGTCGTGAATGTGATCTCTCTGGAATACCCTGAGGGTAGTGGCTCAAATTGTCACTTGGGATTAAGGATAAACGGATTAGATTTTGGTGGTTAAAGATCAAGGTCACTGTGACCTCATGTTTGTCCAATTTCCTTCAATGATATATCTCAGACACCTGAAAGGAGTTTCATTACATCTGGGTCAAACATCCACTTGGACTCATGCATAAACTTATTAGAACATGAGTCTGGACAGACATGCGTGTAAACTACAGCGTCACTGGTTAGCAGAAGCATACAACTGCAATGCAGTAAATAAATTACACTTCAGTTTTAGGTATTTTTAAACAAAAATTAAACACTTTGGTCTGTTTGGAAAATAATCGGCTGATTTATTGATAACAGGCCTAAATCTATCCATCTATTTTCTGCTGCTTGTTATGGTTCAGGTTGTATTAAATGATTAACAATGGTATTGTTGTATGTACTGCTGGCTTACACTGATACCTCTGATAGTTTGGTTGGTATTAAATTGTCCATTGTGTGTGGTAATGTCTTAAGTTTAACATTATGAACCCTGCAGCAACCCTGTTTATTAGGTGTCACTGATTTGATTTCTATTCTTTCTCGAATAGACATCACAATCAAAGAAGGATGTTTTCCTCTGAAGTACTTTACAGCACCGAGACTATGACTCAGACAGCTGTAATGTCAGGGCTGCCATTTACAACTAAAATGCAGAAACAAACTGTCAGTGCTAATTTGTTTAATAGATTGGATGTGCTCAACATGCCCAATTAGCAGGGTAGTTCTGCAGATGCCCTCAATGTAACCCATATTTAGTGCCATTTCTGGATTTAAAGAATACATAATGCGAGATAAACCTGCTTAATATTTCAATAGAGATTGCTAATGATACCCTGTTATTTTTGTTACTCAACAACAATTAAAACAAAGCATACATCACATATATTTCAAATGTGTGCTGACATTTTGTGAGAATGTTAGTCTTTGTCCTTCTGCAGTGGATATCTAATTTTGGGATGAAATTTTTCAATATTATTATGTTCACAATAGTTAAATACCCGGCTGATTTCCCAGTCAGATTAAACTGGACTAAAAAGAATAGAACAGAATCTCCATGGAAGAGGCTCTCTTGTTGAGGATTAGACTTGGATGTAGATCAGGGAAACTAGCCCGTGCAGACAGTGCTGTCAAATCATTAATCTGTGCTGTGTCTGTGTTGTCTTTGTGTGCATGGCAGTTTCATGACCTCCTGTCCCAGACCACATCACCCCTGAGTCAGATGGATCCCTACACCAGTCGCTCCATGGACATGCTCCTGCCCCTGACTGAGTCTGATCGGAGGCGGAGAGGAGTAGACCCAGACTGTAGTGTGTCTCTGAGATCATACAGTGAGAGGCCGCGCTCTGTAGTGAGTTCCTCCTTTCACTTAATCTCCAGGAAACTCCCTTTTAATTATTTTCTGAAAAACAGAGAAGGATCCTGTACACAGTTAGATGTGCAGGGTGTCTAGTGGCACGTTTTAGTCACATTTCTCACACACTCAGCTGTTTTAAATGTAAAACTTACTGCTTGAGTTGCATCCTAGTGGGTCGAGACAAAGAACCACAATGTTAGACTGTAATGAGTGAAAATGCCAAAGAATGTATATTGGAAATTCTAACGTTTAGATGATTAACCGTCTAATCGCACCGGCGAAATCTCGTTTAGCTAACATGCTAAATCTTCATCACGAATGGCATTAAAACGTTTTCCTGAACCACTGTGCTATTTAGCTGCACCCAGTGAATTTCATCTCACATTTTATTTGCCTTTAGGATCAATCAAGTTTATTTACACAGCTCAGGAAAAAAACTAATAACATTAAAAAAAAAAAAAATCCAATCTAGTGTTTCTTCAGTGACATCCAGTTCACATGTGCCTCCCTGAATTTCCTCAGTTATGTTTTAAAGAATCAGCTAAGAATAACTCGGTGATCAGAGCTTACCATTTGCTAAAGGTCAGACTGCTACAGATATGCAGTCCAGCTGGCATGCATTGTTTCCGATTCTTTGAGGCTAAAGAGAAAACACAGAGTATCTGTAGGGGAAATGTTGTACGACTGCGCTACCCTGGGTCAAATCAATACTTATCATTTTCCTAAATGCTTAGTGGATTGTCATTAATGTATTTTACTCTGACAAGTGATTTATGAAAGAGCTGAGCACAGACTACAATGGCCTAAAGCCCCAATCCAGCGCATGAATATTAATGAGCATAGCAGCAGATAAAAAAGGACTTACATTAAAGTGCTGACCAGGCAGGCTTCAGTTGCTTTCACACAAACGTCCAACAGACAGAAGTCTTTTATCTCACCAGCTTCACTTGACAAATTTGTGTTTGTAGTCAGTGTAGCTACAAGTTTTACCAGTGAAATCTGCTCTTCACTTCTAGTACAATGCACAATATACAGTGCATAGCCACTCGATATTGACAGAAGTGTGGAGCCGTGAAGGAAATGTGTCCTGACACAAAGAAACCAGAGGCTTTAAAGAAGAATGTACTTTTATTCATGTTACAGGTGTAAGTTGTGTTTGCTCCGGTCATCTACCACTGACTTTGTATCTCTCCAGGACAGACATAGTGAACGACACAAAGAGTCTCGTTTAAACCTCCGGCCCCCGAGCCACTCTGCTACCTACGCCACGGTGTCTGCCTGGCATCACCAGCCTGAGAAACTCATCCTGGACTCCTGCGGGTATGAGGCAACTGTAAGTCACATTTTACTGCTTTTACATTACACTACTTCCAATGTGGATGACAGAATGACAATGCACTATTGTTTACTATGAAACAGTGTCCAGGATATTTTATCAATTCGTGTAGCTGACTTGTAGTGTGTTAGCACCAATGCTGAAATTATGTTCTGACTCAACACCCGTTTTTATTTCCTTCTAGTATCTAGGATCAATGATAATCAGGGATCTACGAGGGATTGAGTCCACACAAGATGCCTGTGCTAAAATTAGAGTAATTCTTAAGCATTACTTCTTTCAAATTTCACTTGCACCGATCTTCTTGCACCGAATTCAAGCGGTTCCAGCATTTGTCATATTCACATTTTCAGTGCATAAACCTGCATGTTTTGTTGTGCTACATGTGCATGTCTCTCACTCTTTCTTTTACTGTGTCCTTTGCAGAAATCAAAGGATTCAAAAAAGGGTCCAGTTGTTATACTGTCCATTACCTACAGAGGGGTTAAGTTCATTGATGCAGCCACAAAGGTAATGGGAATATCTGTTTGTGCTTGTCTTTGTTTATTGATCTATCCAAGCTAAACACTACAGTTGGCTCTCTCAGCCTCCATTAGCGAATGATTTCCAGTTAGCACTCACTTCCTTCCTGTCTTCATTAGACCATAGTTGCAGAGCACGAGATCAGAAACATCTCATGCGCTGCCCAGGACCCAGATGACCTCTGCACTTTTGCTTACATTACCAAGGATCTGAAGAGTGGTCACCACTTCTGTCACGTGTTCAGCACTGTGGAAGTGGTGAGTAAATATCTCGACTTTGGTATGAACACTTTGGTTGTGTCCAGATTCGCTCCTTCTCCTCATTTGATGAACATGTTAAGAGATGTTAAGAGACAGTCTGTCCACTGAAGAAACCCTAACAATGCATTTTTGAATACTTTAGAAAAAACAAAGAACACTTTGTGGGATGTTGGGTCCCCACAGTTCAAACAGCATGCAGCATCTGATGGACATTGTTTTCTTGATTGGCTCATCAAAGGGCTTGATTGAAGCTCCACTCCTGCTATGCATGGCATTTCCACATACAGGCGCACGTTATGTTGTAATTTGTATCTCAGCTTCTGCAAAGGTCGACAACAGTCTTTTGTCTTTAGCTGGATCACTGTGGAGCCACATTTAAATGAACTGATCAAAGTTTTTACATGGCCAGAACACACATTTTAATACTCACTTATTTGTATTTAACATGAGTAGTATGTTGTGCAAAAATGACTTTTGCTTTTCTCTGAAAATGTGTTTGATATTCAAACAAGAGCCAAGGGATAATTATGCAAAGTAATTATAATAACACTGTGAAGAGCAAAGCCTTTGTGTGCTAAGCAATGTATTTGTGTGATTTGCAGCAACAAATTTAGGAAAACAAGCATTTACAAGCCAACTCAAATTATGGTAATTCAAAATACTGAAATACAGCAGACAAATAACATATTGAAACAGAGTCAGAAGTAATTAGACATATTATAAATAAAGTAGATCTTCAAAGTCTAATCATAGTTGAATGGTTCCCAAACAATACTGCAAAATATGTGCGTAACTGTGAAAATAACCTTTACCTTAAGGTCATTTAGGAATCTTAAGTTTGATATGGACATGAAGAAATATATACAAATATACTGTGTATTTAAAGGTTTATGTGTTCAAGTCACACAATTCATTAAAGTCTATAGTAAAACCACTGCATCCAGTGTGAGGAAGTTATTTTGTGCCCTACCTGAAATGGTAGTTAAATGGTTGTTTTTCTTACTTATGTTCAGTGTAAAAAATTCTATATATTTTTTATTTTATTTACACAGACACAGACCTATGAGATCATCCTAACACTGGGACAGGCATTTGAGGTGGCCTATCAGATGGCAGTGCAGTCCAGGGCGAGACACTATGTCCCCCATTCATCTCTGGGCTCAGAGATCATAGAGACCAAAACCAGCCGTCCTGTATCTCAGTCATGGAGCAGCATGCGGAGATCAGCAGTGAGTACCACCTTACTAACTCTAAAATAACCCTGGTGTATCTGCAAATGTGTGAGTGTTTGCTCTGCTTGTTAAAGGACAGAGGGAGACGAGGAACATGCCGATGTGCAATCATAAATCAGGAAAGGTACACAGACCTTGTGACCGACTTTTCCCCGTCACTGAATCCCCAATGGGAACCTACTCAGGAAGATTTTCTGTGAAATGATGAGTCATCTCGCCCACCCCCCAAACTCTGAGTCATTGTAGTCAGGGGAGATTTTCGTTTTGTGCACATACGAAACATGATGAATATATAGTTTTGCCCCTTTGAGGACAGGTGATCTGAATTTCTCCTCCGACATTTCTGAGGTCCTGCTGACTGGTCCCATCCATTGCTTCCTCGCTATTGATTTAATGTGTTGCCTAAATGTTAACGGGTACCCTGAGCCACGTGTTGATGCATTGACCTCTCAGGCTAGATCTAATGAGCACTCAGTGATCACTGTCACCTGAGAGAGCTGCAGCCATGAGCACACACACTGCTGCACCACATGATCATGCAGAGACACAAATCACTTTGTTTTACTACCTGCCTGTAAGGATAATATATGGAGTAATCACAGAGCTGCATAATGACTCTGGCTGGTTGTTTAGGTTTTAGATGAAAAGCAGGGAGACTCTAATCTGCTGCAATTTGTTTTGATGTTTTTATATTGTCATGTGAATACTATCAAATCTTTAAAGTCCCACTCCAGTCACATTATAAGGCATATTACATCCATCCATTTTTTAAAAAAGCCTAATTTTAGCAAGCAAACGCCAACGTAGGATTTTGGAAAAGTATAACAGTGCTTGCATGGACTCCCACTGGCTGTAGGTGTCCCAACATAAATACTTCACACAGCAACAGACTTCAAAATCAGTCTCTTAGTAAAACTGTGACTTTTGTATGTAGGAAAGGCTCCTGGCTGAAATGTGCGCTGCAGATTCAGTCTTTCTGAACATCCTCAGGAGTGCGAGCACAATGTCTGTAAATAAATTCGAGTCATTGCTGCTGCGGGACGGAATCTTTTGGTAAATAGTGGAAAGAAGTTCCAGGTTTACATGCAAAAACTGCACACTCCAGCATAAACACTTGGTTCGTCCTGGCTGACTTCAGGTCAGTGGGTCCCGGTAGCAGGTTTCAACAGGCAGCACTGAGCTCTGCATTTGCATATTGCACTGTGATTAGTTTGGATTTGCAACACAGACAATCTTGTGTTCTCCGCCTAATTTTGAAATCTGGCTTTTAAGGAAGAGAACCTACTTCAGCCCCCATCAGCAGAACAATGTGAAAACGCCCTGTTAGGGACAAACTGCACATATACAACTCAGTATAGCAGAAGTCAGACAATTTAGGACATATAAACCTAAGAAAAAACATTTTTGAGTGGAGTGGGTCTTTAAACAAACTGTGACAGACATACAGTTTTTTTTATCCCTAAGGATCAGTTGACTATTTTCTAAGTTACAGTTTCTACACCTGTCCAACTTTCTATTACAGCACAGAACAAATTCTGTTTACTGTGACATAACAGTGGAACATTTACTCCCAAGGTTCTTATTCTTTTAAAACAATGGTTCTTTGATTTCAAAGAAGCAGACAAAGGTTAGCGTGTCTTTTCTAGCGAGCGACCCAGTTTTTATTACGTTTTTGTTTTTTTTTTGCAACTGAACTGCAGTTTCATCTAATTTTATCAGCTGTTGTTTTCTAGCAAATTAAGCTAATATTGACATCATGAGTTGTTTGGGGTGATTGTCTCTGGCACAGTTTTTAATACTTTCGCCTGATTCCTACATAGAATACTTGGTAGTGGTCAATCGACTGATTGGTCTGTGATTAATCGGGCCGATCTTTGACATTTTTAAATAATCAGCTTCGAAGCAGCCAACTGATAATTACAGATTTAAAGAAACAGTTGCTCTTGTATTGCAGTATGAAGCTAGTTACTCTGAAAAGAAAAATTAAAGATCAGTTAGCAAATTGTCAACTACAAGAACACGAGAGAGAATCATTTTTCTGAATAATTTCCCTTTTAAACAGGTAATGAACTCCTCCTAATGGATTTCTTCATTGCACAATCAGTGCATTTAAATGCTCTGTCCCTCTTTTCTCATGTTTTTTTTAACATGTCTTTGTTCTTGTCTTCTTGGTCCTCCTGCTTCCCAGGGTGCCCCTCTGCTTGAATGCCGCTGCTGTCACTGTCACACGTGTACTACCCACCGTCCTTCCTTCCTCCCGTTGCACTCTGTTAGCCCTGGAGTCCAGGTCCTTCTCTTTCCTTTCCTCTATTCAACCCTTACTCATCACACATCCACTTACACACCAGCCCCTCCCCTCTTTCTTTTCGTTCTTGCTGTCGGGGTGCTGCGGTGCACTTGGGTCTGTGTGTTTTGTGATTCTTAATACTTCAACCATAAACGTTCTCCTCATCCCTTTACTTTCTCATCTCTCATCTTCATCTTGCATTTTGAAATTTGAAGATGCAGCTAGCTTAAAGGCTGTGGTTAAACACATGCAGGGAAGAGATGTTTTCTTGATGTGATTTACCTTCTCTCTGAGATTTTTTTGGCTAAATTGAGCCAGTCAGGATTTATTCCATAGTGGTCATACTTAAGATGGTTGTTGTCTCTGTTGGATTTGTATACTGTATTCATCCTTTTAACACGTTGAACGTTGATGGTGTCATCCATAACATTTCCAAATGTGTACCTTGAGATTTTTTTTGCTATTTAAAATTCTGTAAATCTAATCTAATCAGCAGATTTTGTGTAGAATGGTTTGTCTTGATTGCTTATGTTATGATCGTAGCCACTGTTGTAGAGCACATGCTGCTTTCAGTCTGCTAATCAGTATATATTTTTTTAACTACCAGAGGGTTGTAGCTTTGGTTTACTGCTGCGCCTCACAGAGGCCGACTGTATTTTCCGTCAGACATCATCCATGTTGTGGATTGAGCCCTGAGTGTCTGTGATTATAACATGATCACTGGACTGTACCTCTAATCCACATGCACGTGTGTGAGCTGAGGACTTGTCAGTGTGGCGCATTGGCCTCCACTGCCGCTCGTCTCACGCCCTCCTCTCGTCCCTCCTCCCTCCCTCCCCCCGGCAGATCGACCCCCTGGAGATGGACGCAGACATGCAGTCCCTAGGCAGCACCACCTGGCTCTTGGACCAGCGAGACTCCAACAGGCGCCCTGTCAGCACCAAGTACGAGACCACCATATTCTGAGGCCGGATCCCCACAGCTGCCCCTCAGCAACCCCTCATACTTATTTCCTCTCCCCCTGCAGCCAGCTCTCCATTAATCTCGCTCTCCCACACACAGACACACACTCACATGCACCACACACACACAGACACAGAGTCTTATATACATGCGAGCCCGTGCCTTCTCACTGTGATGGTATAGCGTCCCTCAGGGCTGCCTGCTCCTGCACCCTCCTTTGCCCTGCCCAGTGACCCACACCAACCTCCTACCTGCCATGACAAACACTCCTGCGGCTCTCCCATGCCTCCCCAACACCCCTGGCAGCATCCCTCGCCTGTTGCTGCTGCAGCCAATGGTGGAACCCTGGAACGGATGATCCTGGACTGATCTCATTTTACAGTGGCCCTGCTCTCTCAACCAATCTGCCTCTTCTTCCTCATCCTCCTCTTCCTGCCAACTTGCATCTGCCTGCAAATCCTTGGTAGCTCCCAGAGGTTGCATCTTTATTATTCTTCCATTTTCAGGGCATTTCTAAAAATGTTATTCTTAACAGGCAAAACAAGCATTATCGTTTTTACGTTGGACCATATCTATACTCCTTATTAATATTAAGTTTAAGAATATAAAATAAACAGGTTTAGAATATTTAGTCTATATTATAAAAATAATGATCTAACGATATATAACAACAAAGGGTGAATGTATTAAAGTCATAAAAGAAGAGTTCAACATTTTGTGAAATATGCTATTTGCTTTCTTGCAAATGTTAAATGTTAGATCTGAATGGTAAATACAACATGATGCCTGCAACTGCCAAATTTAGACAAGACATACAGACTGGAAACGGGAGGAAACAGCTAGCCAGGCTCTGTCCAAAAGTAACAAAGTACCTCTAAAGCTCACTAATTAATGCAAAAACTCATTTGGGGGTCATTTGTGTGATCGCAACGAGATATTTTAAAAATCTGAAAAACTTTCTGTAGGAAAAGTTTGTTTTACTTTGTACAGATCAAACAGACAAGATATTGTTTTGTTTTTAACATGCTTAATGTTTGTGGAGCCAGGTTAGCCGTTTGCACCTAACTTCCAGTGGTTATGCTAATCTAAGTTAGCCTCTTGATGGTGGTAGCTTTGTACAGATGTGAGTGCTATCAGTATTATCCGTCTAACTCTTGGCAGGAAAGCACATAAGGATGTCTGCAAAATGTTGAACGTATACCTTAAAGTGCAACTTCACTGATTTTTTAGTTTGAGGAGTGCACGTATATGAATGGTGTTGCCGCCCACTGCTTTTCCTGTATTCAAATATTACTCTAAATATCTAGATATATTTAAATATAGGGACAGCAAAGAGAAGTTTCATTCTTACACATGTACTCCTCAAAGTAGAACCATAGGAAGCCAGTTTAAAATCTTTGAAGACAACCTTTAATTACCCCTTATAATATCACACAGATTCAAAATGTAGATTCCAAATCTTACTTTAGTAACTTATTTGATTGTTTGGCTGTTTTGCCTCAAGACAGTCATTACTTCTTTCTTTCTCCATCTGTAGCCTGTCCTGTCTTACCAGGCATCTACCACTGTGAGGCACTATGAAGAGGCTGCTTTGCTAGCATGGGATGCAAGATGGACTATTAATCAGTGAAAGACAAAACAGCAAACCTGCAACAAACAACCTTTCTTTTTTTTTTTACGCATTTGTATAATAGTCATAACAACACAATGGATAATGAATCCATCACTGATGTCTGGACTCAAACGGACCAAGAACTTATGAACCCTTGCGTACACACACACACACACACACACACACACACACACAGGAGGACAACCTTCCTACATGTTACCAAGGACAACAGCCTTATTTCATTTTGGGTTATATATAATCAACTAAAGCCCCCACCGTCCCCTTGACCCCCTGAACACCACCACCACCCAATAACTGCACGCTTCCCGCTGCTTTTAAAATACTAAAGAAAAAAAACAAACAAAAAAAAAAACATGACAACACTTATGATTTCCTGGTGTAACAAATTGACTGTGACTGGCTGGAATTGTGTTGCTCTTACGATGGTACAGTTTTATCCAGATGAGAGTCTGTGCTCTGGCCTTGTACTGCCCTGTGCCTCTCAGCATTTATGGTAGCACTGAGAGACTGCAAATCACAGCATCTTCTTGTCAATTTATAAAAAAAAACAACACTGTGTTAAAATATGGCACTATCCCTTTTAATACCTTTTGTTTTCTTATGGTGCAAATAGGACATTAGTGCATTTTGTGATACTTTTTGGGGTCTGACTGAAATACTTGGGACAGAATGATTAGTTAGGGATCATGAAGGATCCCGACATTAATACAACCAGAGGCTAAAAAAAAAAAAAATTTAAAAAGAACTGTATCCAAAAAAAAAAACCACACACATATTCAGTGTACTGACACTGGTTCCACATCACTGGCACAATTTTAGTAATCCAAAAAAAGAACACATCCTCAACACAACTTAATTTGACTCAAGTATATTAATGAGCCCCAAGCACATTCCCAACATAGCATCTTATTATAATGATTACATGGGGAGGTATCCATGCTGTTTCACACCAATTTAAATTTAGGTACAGTACACACACATAGTATGCCACTTGAAAATAAACAGCAGTGAAAAGATTTAATTTCACTACAATTAAAGAGCCAAATCTAAACGTTGCTCTGGTGTCGTGTTAATGTGAATGGATTTGTTATGCTGAGGACGTGACCACCATTTCATTACAAAAAAAAAAAAAAAAAAAGAGAGAGAAAGAACTTTCCTTCTGCACTGTGACTCAAACATGCTCGTCGTGGAGTCGACGCATATCTGTGGATTCTCCCCCTGTGTGCACTACCTGCTGTGCGTGCTGTATGCCCTTTTTTTTTCCTGTCTGTCCTCATGGGAGTTTGGACTGTTACATCACTGGCCACTGTCCTTGTTTGTGTGTGCTGCAGTAGATGTGAGGTGTTGAGCTCCTCTCCAGAAGACTGACTGTTGAAGATGTATCTGGTCTGTGTGCGGTACTGTGGCTGCGTCATTGCCACTTTGTTCTGACTGTTAAACGTTAGCTTCCACTGACGATGCATGTTGGCAGTGTTTTTGTGTTTTGTACCCTTTGATGCACTTGGCCTGAGCAGTATTTGTATGTACTGTAGCAGTGTCTCGTCTCCTCTAACTCATCTGCCACTTGCTTTTTATGTTCCCTCTCTTCGTTACACACCAATACAGCGATTCATCTCCACCTCTCCACGTTTCCATTGTCGTCATTCCCTCCGACATTTCCATCACGTATGCTCTTGCACTTGCACTGTGTGTCACCAAGACAACCTGTTCTAGTATGGATGCATAATATAAAAGCATTACACTTTAATGAGCAGCAGCTATTTAAAGCAAGTTTTGGTGGCATGATTTGGCTGTGCATGTTCCAGTCTTTTTAACATTGGTGTTTTCCTTGTGTAGCTCACCCCAGCGTTCAAGTTTCCGGATACCAAGCTGTGAGTTGAAGGGGAGCAGCCAATGTGAGTGTGTTTGCGTGTGTTGAGTTAGAGGGCAGAGCAGTGAAAAGAGAGAGAGAGAGAGGTAAGCCTTATGCAACGTGCAGGGCCAACCAGTGCTACTCTGACATTTAGATCTCACTCTGTATATCCCCTGCTCCTCCACTGCCCCTGATATGAATCCTAACACACAGATGAAAGTTAACCTGTTGTCCCACATCACTGGCTAAACAGGACCTGTTTTTCACTCCTGTCTTGGGAAAGGTCAGTCAGAAAGGTCAAGTCTATCTCCTGGCCTCCATGTGAGTGTCTGATCTTGTCATGTAGGTATTGTAATGTGTAGAGCACTGTAGAACATTATTGATATAGACCATTAATGAGCATTTCTATTGATTCAGGTCTATTGGAGATAGTAACTGTGGGAATTATTAAAAGGGAAACAGAAATGTGACAAAATGTAGAGAAAAAAAAAACTGTACCAGCATACAATGCTTTGCCCATGTTTTTGGACAGAGTATGGTTTGTCAATGAAAATATGATACTGTTTCAAATTTCAAAGCAATATTATATTAATGAAATTAAATAATACAATGACAAAAGAATCCCTCTCAATTCTGTTGTAAGCATTGGTTTGTTTTATGGCTGAGAAATAAAAGAAACACTACACCAACCGTTTAAAGCTTAAAGTGACAATCATAACATGATAATTACTGTACAATCATACCATCAGTGTTTCTGCTGCTGAACAGATTAGTGGGTGGTGCTACTTCTAATCTCAGCAAACGCTAGCTCCAGTTTGTAAATCTTATATTATCTTGCATTGAAGTCACAAAGCTAAGCGTTTCCAGGTTGCTCTGAAAACCTTTTTGACCATGCCCATAAAAAGTGGTTTGGCTGTTGCATGATTGGAGAAAAAACAAACAAACAAACAAAAAAAAACAATTTCACAAATTGCAACTGAAATGACAGATCTTTGCTTCATTTTTACAGTAATGTATTTATAGTCTTATCAGTTGTTTACTTATAATAATGTCCCTTTTTCATTTGATTATATTTAAAAATATAAAAAAGGATATATTTGCTTTTTTTAGGGTGCAACATATTAAATATTTTCACTAATGATTTAGAGTCTTTAAAGATTGTGGAAATGTTGTCAAAGCAAGCAATTTTTATCTAAGATTGAAAGTCGAAAGTAAGATTGAAATGTTTAGTTCTGTGACTTGTGCAGCTTGTCGAATTCGTTCTGCTTGTTGCCATAGCAAAGACAAAGATAAAGGAATATTACTAGTGGTTTTGCATGTTTTAGCCCATTTAATCAATACAAATCCCTCCTGCAAATTATATAATAAAATCTTTGAAGTTTTTGGCTGCCATTCCAGGTATTGATTGGTGTGTATTTATTACTGTATGATATAAAAATATGTTGGCTGACTCTTGAAACATTATGTTGTTTGGACCATCACAATGAACATCTTGTCTGCATAATTTTCCAAGCTGCATTATTTTTGTGCTGTGATGCAGACTGCTCGTACCAATCTGTGTTTAAACTGCATTACACTCAGCAATAATATGACAGAAGTGAATATAAACATCGTGTTCACTGTGGTGGATTATACAACAAACCCCAGAGTCTGATAAATGATTGTAGCGCTGCATGGATAAATGGAAACCAGTGTCCTCCCAGAATAAATCGGAACCTTTCTAGATATTACTGGAGCACTTTTTTGATTTTCGTGTTTAGCTTAGCCTATTAAAAGTATATCCAATGATGGTTTTGCAGTAAATTCAATAAGATGATTCAGATTTAGGTGTGTTGTTTGAATGGCTGAGTCTCACCTCTACACTAATGACAACTACAGTAGGGGAAACACTGAGTATATTCTTGGTTCATGATTAAATGTGCAAAAAACAAAACAACCAACCATAAATTGAGCTACAAATGTGCATACTGTGGAAAGTTATACTGTATATAAACATCTGTTAACATAAACATAAGAAATAGCTACATACTACAACCACTATTATTTACAAACTATTTCCATCATTTCTTTGGTACTTGCTTTTTCCTGAGGGTGTTTATCTTGAAAAGTCAACAAAGATGTTTTTCAGGCAGCTGATCAATTCAAAATCAGTCTGTTCTGCTCTGACTTATGACTTTCAGAATTTTCTCATTAACACACTACAGACAATTGTTTGCGCCTGTATTTCTATTCACACAACGAGCCTCGTGCAAGAACACGTTCATATTGTTGTCCTAAATGTCTGCTACTTTTTTGTTTAGCTCCGATTTCTCGAGAATCACTTCGTTTCAAGCTAAATCAGCAATTTCAAAAAATCAGCAAACTAAAACAGACCTAATTTGACGCAGTAGAAGACAGAAAATATTAGTACATCTATCAGTGACGTGTTATCAAAGTGTTTGAAGTACAAGAAAATTGATGAATGCCACACAGTCTCTAAAATCGCTGCTATGTGACAGTTAAGAACAAATCCTTGGTGGTTTCTTGCATGAGGTTCAATGTGTTCCCTAATGTTTTATGAGCTCATGCTGTTAAGATGCATTCTAATAATAATTCAGTACCTGCCTTTTCCTTTGTTTTATGTTGATATCTAACGAAATCCATAATATAAAAACATTTATTTTAGCAGACTGTAAATGTCTCCTGAAAATCAGCAAAGGAAGAAATATCAGTTTACCAATGGAAGGATGCTGTTGGCCCTAATTCAGTTGCCTTGCCCCGCCCCACTGTATTTACACTCTAAAGCTACATGTTCAGTGCCACATGGCAGCTTATGTTAAGGTCACCAGAAGTGGTCTGGGTCGCCCTGAGCCTAGCGTGAGTCGTCCCCTGCCTCAGCCTCTCCTGGTGGGAACAGCAGTTTCCTGAGAATGGGTGCATAGAAGGGACCAAAGACCGTTCGGTTGAAGTGGACGATTCGCCCAAAGGCCGTCCCCAGCTCAACTAGCTCAGCACTCACATGCCTGAGGGGAGCAGGCAGTTCTGGACTCCTTTTAGTGGGGCCGCCCTGCAGCATGGCCTGGAGGAAGCCCTGTACCCTTTCTCCTATGTTTGATCGAGAGAGAGAAAAGGAAGGACGTCAGCCTTCTGCAGCAGCACACATTCAAGTTTAAAAACATCCATGTGGAAAAAGATAACTCAGACTAAATGAGATTATTATGTATGTTTCTGCTGTTCAATAAAAATAGCAAATGTATTTTAAAGATGCAAATATATATATATTATACTCTTGAAGTTTCTTTTATCTGCCTGGAAGGTCTGACACCTTATAAATGAACTGGTTATGAAAACAAACAACAACCTGAAGTTTTCTGAATTCAGTTGAGTGACTATAAAAAATATTTACCCTCCTTAGAAGTTTTTTCCTGTTACTTATTTTCTACCACATTGAATCAGTCAGTTTAGTACAGCCTTTGACACTGATCAACAGAAAATCTACAAGCTAAATTTAAAATCTAAATTAATGAGAAATATGAAACTGAAAATAAGTGATCCATCTAAATCACAGCTGGTGCAGCCATTTTGTTTTAGCAGTCAGTTAGTTAAATTGAGAAAACTACAGATGCACTGTAGAAGGTTTACAGTATACATACTGTACCTGTATCTGGAAGGTCAAACTAAGGTGAGTCAGTATCCTGAACTACCCAAACCAAAAGCTACACCATGAAGAAAAGAACACTCCAAGCAAAGCACAAATCAGGGGGACATTTCCAAGGCATTGAATATCTCTGGGGCACAGTTAAGTCATCATTCAGAAATGAAAGGAATATGGGACTGGCATAAATCTGAAAAACTGTGCCAGAAGAGGAGATGTGAGGAAGGCCACCAACACAACTGTGACTCCTCTGAAGGAGTAACAAGTAGAGGGTAAACTGAATGTATATAGCATAGCATAGCATAGCATATAGCACACAATATGTGTGAGCAGTTTTACAATGAAGAAAAAAAAAAGAGGTGTATAGATGTGCAAAGCTTATTAAGATCTATCCGTGCAGGGTCAATGCTACAGTTGATTTAAATGAGGAGAATTAATTTTGATGATTACAGTTTACAGCAAAACGTCTGCGCCTCAAATATTAGAATTAGAATTTCCGAAGATCAGTCAAAAAGGATTTACAATACAAACATGTCCAACTTCTCAAATTTATGTTCATTTATGCACTCAGTACTTGGTCGGGGCTCTCTTAGCACAAATGACTTCCTCAGCCTGTGGCAGTGTTGAGGTGTTATTGAAGACCATGTTTCTTTGAGGGCAGCCTTCAGCTCGTCTGTACTGTTGCTTGGGTGTTTCTCATTTTTCTCTTGACAGTACCCCACAGTAATATCATGGTCAGTGAAAAGTTAGTGGTAGTTTAGTTACTGTGAGCAAATTTTAAGTCATAAAATGTGTTATTTATGGTCCGGGACGGGCTGGAATAAAAAAACTTGGCCCTGGCATCTCGGACCAGCCGGCAGCAAACAATCACCACACACATCATATCTTAAAAACCGCTATACGAGGCATGAGGCTCATTGTTTATATTAGCTCAGCTGGTAGGGAGACGTGTCGTCACACCGGGGATGTGGGTTTGCGTCCCGGCTTTGGCAGTTAAGTACATGGATTCATTGGTTTTCTGTGAGGCTTAGATTTGGTTACACTGCCAATTAAATTGATCATTTTGACAATGACAATAAAAGTTTTATAAAACAGTGCATATGAATGTAAATCCTACTGCAAAAAACGTCTGAAGGGACCATCTATGAATCATATGATGTTTGACACATTTATTATTTATTTTATAAATTTATTTCCAATTTTATTTAAATGACAATTTTATATATATTTTGTGATTTATTTATTAAATGTAATGTGACATGCTCCATAACCATCGGCCCCCAGACTCTTCACATTATCAAGTCTGGCCCTCATTAAAAAAGTTTGGACACCCATGTCTAAGACTCTGGGACTTTCATCTGCAAAGAAAACCTTGGACCACTGAGCAATGGCCCAATTCTTTTTTTCCATTATTCTAGGTAAGACATTTCTGTCTCTAGTTCAGGAGTGGTTTGATACTAGGAACGCAGCATTTCCCATTTCCTGAAATCGTTTTCGCCTCGCTTGATGCACAGACTCCGGCCTCACTCCACACTTTGTGTGTCCTTGTGAAGCTCTCCCAAGTTCTTCAGTTGACTTTGCTTGACAATATTCATAAGCTGCATCTCTGTTGCTTGTCTACCTTTTCTTATCACGCTTTTACGTTCCAGTTAAATTTCCATGAATATTTATTGATACAGAACTCAATCAACAGCCGGCCTTTGCTGCGGTGATGTTCTGTAGCTTGCCTTGCTTGTGCACAGTGTCAGTGATCATCTTCTGGACAAATGTCAAGTAAGCAGTCTTCCTCATGTTTATGATTATGTTTACCGAATTTGAAAGAGAGATATACTGCATTTATACTGCATCAATAGTAATTTACTAAACTTGAAATTGAATATTCAAATACTGCTGGATGTTTTATTTTCATGATGTATGAGAGTTTCACTTTTTAAAATAATTTTTTTCAGAATTCCAATTTTTAGAGATGCACTATTAATTCAACTATTTTGAAGACTGATTGCTCATTTGTAAGCAACAATTGCATACATTCATTGGTTTCAGCTATTTAAATACTAATACTAGCTACTCAACATGTTTGTCATATGTGATAGAAAACTAGACTATTGGTTGGAGAAAACAAGCAGTGAAATTATGCCATTATAGTTTCTTAGTAACTAATGACTAGTTTTCACAATTTGCTGACATCGTCAGTCAATTAATATAATAATGGTTGTGAAAGGTGAGCATATTCTAAAGCATTACCTTAAATGAAAAAGCTTGCTTTGCTTCTTCATTTGAAGAATGGTCATTTTGCTTATTCCATTTTTGACTGTGTTGAAAGAAATTGTGTTTTTTTGGTTGTTTTGTTTTGTTTATTTTTTGTTTAGTTTGGTTTTGTCATATATTTCTTAAGTAAGTAAGTGATATAATGTATGAAAGGGGTAGGGGCCATATAAGTTTATACTTCTGCCTACTCCTTTTTCAAACAGAGGAATGAATTGTGTTATGAAATGATGATGAAAGTAAATATGTTTGAAATAAACTACTACTACTACTACTACTACTACTACTACTACTACCAAATAATTTCTCCCATTTATGCCAAAGTTAATCATTAGTTGTCTGACCTATGAGTGTGCGGATGGGATGGTTGTGTTTCCACAGGTCAGAAATTTGTCCCCTCAGCAGATCCTGGTTCTCCTGAGGCAGTTCTGCTCCTCCTTGGGCACCCAGAGCTTCGTTCACCTGCTGCAGCACTGTCTCACCCAGCCCCAGCAGCACCCCCTTTAGGTCAGCCTCCCTGCAGCACCAGAAAGCAGCATTAGACAAATTACCAGCAGGCTTCATTAGATGTGTAATAGGGAAGAGGTCATTTATAAGCAGTGTTGAGCAAAGAGTCCTGGGATTCATGGAAGTCGATAAATAATGGTGTTTAATAACATCTAGGTCTCTCAAAAGAGGTTTAGATTTAAAATTACATTTTAATAAAGGCCGTTAAGGGAGTATTAGAATGTGACCAGAGTGTGAGGAGGCCTTTAATATCATAAACTGCTGTTCCACATTTATCCAGTAATCATGACAGCTTCTCTTGAACAGAAAGAATGAGGTTAGCTGGATCCGTTCTGACAATCTAGTTGCCTCCTGTCACCGCCATTGGTTTCCTTCTCATACAATACCTGTTCCCCGTGACAGCCAGTACATGCATCACCACATCCTGCTCTTACCTGGTGTGACTGCCCTCCAGCAGGGCAGTGACGAACTGCCTGAGTTTACCTACAAACCCCTGCAGGGAGGAAACGATGCCCCCACACTGGGAGTCGGTCAGGAGCAGCACTGACACCTCCAGGACCAGCATCTGGAGCCGCTGAGCCAGACATTCCAGGCGGGCTCGGTCCATCTGCACAGTCTGTGTGTGGAGATCAGGACCTGAGTCATGTCTTATAGTTAATCACGGGGAACTGTCGGCGTTAATATCAACATTTTGTACAAGAAATCTAGAAGTTACAGCTAGATGACAACAAACCTCGTTTTGGATACAAACAACCCAGTAGTTGGGGAAAAACTGAAATTATGAATTGATTAAGTTGAAACTGTTAAAATAATAATGTATAAATGTATGCTGGTCTCTGCGAGCCACCGAACAAAATTTTGTTGTATAACTACGATGTCAGCTATTCTGTGCAGTAGTACAAATGCAACTGTGACCAAACTGATTTAAACATTACTTGTTCAGTTAAATGCAAACATTTTTATGGACTAATAATGTCTACTTGTGTATAATTACCTGTATTAAATAACAGCCAATTTAATATCAGAACAAATGAATGCTTTTAAAACAAGATGTGTGACGTGAATGAAGTTCGTGAGTTTCTTTCATATGACTGTGGCTATGACAAAAAAAAAAGTGTTGTCACATTCCTTAAACATGCAGCAGAGTGATGAGAAGTGAACATTCCCTCATAATCAATAAAATATCACTCAGATGAAAGGGGTAGTGATGTAATTTTGTAGGCTGTGGCTGACCTCAGGATATTTCTGGTCCTGCGGGTCCCAGTGTAGCAGACGAATGTAGGCTCGGTTGAGGACAGCGGTGGCGCTGACAGGACTTTGGCTGTCAGGACTAGGTGAATCAGACTGAGCTCTTACAGCCGATGCCTCTTCTGACGCTGCTGCCTGAAGCCAAGTGGTGGTATTATCCAGAGAAGCTGAAAGAAAATGATAAAATACATGTAAGAAAGACATGTGTACATAATTAAAACCACAGTTAATGATGATTAAGATAAACTGCGATGTCACTGAAGTACTAGAAAATTCACACGGTGTTTTAAATTATGTGAGGATAGATTCATGTTTTATTCAAGAGCAAATGAGGAAGAGTGGGTTTACAAAGTATATTGATGAAAATCATTTGCAGCACATTTGATTCCTTCTAACAAAAGCAATTAAGAGGAAATACGGCTAATGTTGATAGAAAACAATTGAAAACAAAAGTGTTTAATATCTGAATTCAGCTTTCAGGAGTGAAGACCATTTGTTTTTATTGTCTATGAAAGTAAACAAAATATTTTTTCTTGTCCATAAAGGAATTATTATTAATATATATTTTTATTACCTCTGATAAAATGACTGTGTGAGCACCAGAAGCCTTTGCCAGTGACTCTGATTAGTCAGCTGTACTTGGACAGAATAATATCTGAGTCAAAACAGCCAGAGTTCACTGATTGGCTGGCCAGCTCCTCATCTAATCTATGAGGCGCTGCAAAATGGCATGAGGGTGCAGCAAGGGTCAGGCTTTTTTTTAAACTGAAATGACCAATGACCATAAATTCTACAGTCAAAGTTACCTTTATCATCCGTCACTCACTGACAGGACACGCTTCCTCACCTGGCTGCTTGTCCAGAATCTGCTGGAATTTGGCTCTTTCATACTGCACGGCCTGCTGCAGGAGATGAGGCCTCAAACTCTGGATGGTAAAGTTAACCATGTCGGTCTTCATCAGCCCTAAGACACGGAAAATTTCCCTGAGGGAAGAGCAGAGAGGATGATTTTGAACAGCTTTTGAGATGCTTTCCCTAATAACTACAACTGCAATCAAGCAAAATGACACATAAGTTTTCAGTGGAAGTAGTTGAAGTATAGATGAATGAATGGACATGTATGAAAACGAGCTGGCATGTGCTCTATAGCGTCTCCATTAAAGTAACAACCCACTAGCAATAATGTATTTAATCTGCAGCATGTTTACAAATAATCAAATTAAACCCACATCAATAATTCAACATTTGTAAAGCAAATGTGTATTTAATATGGTTTATATTAGGTTTATTGTCATAATATGTTTTAGCAGTGACAGCATAGAGGTAAAGTTGTCTGCAAACTCAACAAACACATGTATGTGAGAGCAGTCTGGTGTGGGTCAAGTGAAATAGGTTTACTGATCCAGCATCAAACACAAACTTTTACTGTAAAGGTGGTATTAAGCTGCCCCCTCACCTCAGGAGCTCCACAGGGTGCTGGAGGTCCCTCAGTGCTCTCACATCTGGGTCACGCACAGGAGCACATAAAGATGCCATGGTGTTGATGATGTATCCTGCCAGTCTGTGAAGGTCCAGAGCTCTGTGATCTACCTCCTGCTGGATCAGCTCCATGTCCAGCACCTCGTCCAGCTGAGATCTCAGTCTGATGTGGTTGGGCAGCAGCAGGGACTGAAGAATCTAATGGGAAACAAACACTGTACTTGGTAAACAGATTGTTTCACTCCACAATTTGATGTCCAGTCTAATAAAATCAGGTAGTTCAGTATCAGAATCTGCACAAAACATGACATCATGCTGATTGCAGCTATCACATTTTCACCACTTCATCTCCACTAACTATTCATTCACGAGGTTCAGCAGGTGAAATCAACGACAAGCTGTTACCACTAGTATCCTAGTATACTGTATCTAGACGGCTCAAATATACAACCTCTGATCACCCAGACAAACAAACATAAACAAAATAAAGGTTTATAAGTTATTACTATTGATGAAAGGTGGTGGGTGTATAAAGATTCACAAGCCCTCCATCACATACAAAAAGTAAAATAATATGACTGGTTAAAGCATGCAAAAAAATAAAGAAAGAAAAAGTGTCAATGAAATTTAAGACATAGTTTAAGGGCTTTTTTTTTTTAAAGACTTAGAACCTAAGTTGCTGACTTACTGTTTTGACCTCCTGCAGCAGAATGACAGCATGGTTGTAGTTTGGAGGATCACTATTCAGCTGCTCCTGAAGACTATCCCAAAACGCCTGGTGAACAATTTCTGTTACTCTGCTCTCCAGGCTATAATAGGAAAAAAACGTTGGAAAAACAGCTCCAAAGACACTAAACTCTCAATTAATTTTGTGAACAAGAATAGCCTGGGTCACTTTAATTGAGGTGAAGTGTTTTTTTTCCTTGCCTGTCTGAGGGAGGGCTCCTGGGTTTGATGCAGAACTCTCTGTTCACCACTATCTCATGTGCGAGGCTCAGGTTGGAAATACAATTTTGCAGCTCCATCAGACTGGATAATGAGGCAGTGGGTGGGCTTCCTGACACCATACAGGACATACGCACCCACAGATAATTAAAACCGTCACGATGGTAATAATTCATTTACTAAAGGTCCCAGAACATCCCTGGAAACAGTAACTGCTATAATAAAACTCCTTACCTATAGGAGAGTCAAGCTTTTCCAGACAGGGAAGGTCTTCGGGGGAATCATCAGCTGCTTCATCTCTTTTATTTGGCATTTCAGCAACAGGCTAGACATTTAAATTACAGAGCTTGGTGAAATTGCTAGTTTTGTTTCTTTTCTGGGGACTGTAAACTATATATAGTTCAAGCTGGAACACTTAATTACTAGATTAAACGAGTTACAGAAAACTAATCAGCCACTAGTTTGTAAATGGATTAATCACTGTACTCATTTTTCAAACATACCAAAACATTTGATAGTTCCAGATGTGAACGTGAGATTTTCTACTTCGGGTCATATCTAATAATAACCTGAGTATCTGTGCACTGCTGGTCATGCAAAATTAGATTATAGATCATATTGACACAAGGAAGCATGATTTTGATAATTTTATATTAAAACGTGATGTAAAAGTCTGTTTTTGTTTTTAATACAACTGTAAATTGAATATCTTAAAGACATCACACTGGGTTTCCGGAATATTTTGATCATGCATTATTCACAACGATCAACTGGGGAAATAGGGATCATGAAAACAACTGTTAACATTAGTTTAACTTTATACACTTTACATACGTATGGGGTAACGTTACCGTCATGGTGTGATATAGTATAGTACATTTAACTTTACTCCAGGAAAGGGTCTGATACGCTACCAATCAAAGGTCTGGACACACATAGGACTTAAGACGTTTTTCATGAAAAGATACGTGTATTTAGCTGTGTTACCATCATTGCAAAAGGTTTTTTTTTTAATGATCAGTTACGCTTTTAAACTAAAATTGCATTAGCAAACATAACCTTCTAATGGGAGACAGTACTAAAGTCTGCTGATGTAAATGTTCCTTAAAAAAAACAAAACAGCTTTCCTGCTACATTAGTCATTTAACAACGTCTACACTGTATTTCTGATATGATAGCCCTTTTTTCTATTTCTACTGGTTGTTTTTTCGATTTCTATGCGTGTCCAAACTTCTGACTGGTAGTGTACTTCTTCCACTTGTCACTCAGAAAACTAACTAAAATTATGATTTAAAGCAAAACACAGCAGGTCTTCGAAGAAGCGTAAAATTGCGCTATTATTAAAATGTGATATTAAACTTACCTTGTGTTGTGGTTTCGATGAATTAATTATTCGGGAGGAAATAAAAGTTTTGACTGACACGTTACAAAACGTAACAGTCTACCGTTTAAAGCCCACGAGCAACAACAACATCATCAACGGTCAGGTTCAAACCCGGGCTAAACCATGCTCTACGAAATATGGGATCGTAGAAAAAAAACCCACAGGATTTAACCCAGGATTTAACATAATGTAAAAATGTTGTGCAAGCATTTTGTCACAAAAATATAAAACTACGAAACTTTTTGTTCATTTATACATCAAACATTGAAAAAAAAAACGACAGTGTCAAATGGTTCAGTCCGTTCTTAAACATAAACAGTGGGCGTGTCACTACCGTACGTTCCTGCGTCTTCCACAAACGGCGGCGCGTCACTGTGTTTGAAACAAAACTACAAACACCCGTCCCTTCTTTCTAACTCTAGTGTAGTTCAGCTGAAACAGAAAGCAGCGGGGTTGTTTGTAGAAACGGGTCATTGTACGAGACAAATGGCTCACAACAGTTATGCGACAACATCTGGAAATGTTCCGTTTCCTACTATGAGCGTCGAGAAGGTACAGAACAGTGCACAGAAAACAGTACAAGAGGACGAACAGTACAAAGGCCTGAGATATATCTTCCAGTAACATCAGTGTTCCTCCTCCAACCTTATTATTTTGTACATGAACATGATGAACTGTAATAAGAGTCCAATAAGAAAAGTGAAGATTTTCCACACAGACACACAACAGATGAAAAAAAAAAAGAACTGTACTGCAAATTATTTAATTGCAAAATGTTGTGTAACAAACTGTTTCATTAAATACAAGCATTTAACAAAGCTTTATCTAAAAAAAGTTGACCAGTCACAGCCACAAATCACAAATAGATATCATATTTTCATTAGAAAAAAAAAACTTCCAGGCCATATTTATATATTTGCATATTTCAAAATATTGAACACCGTTAAATTTCTGTTTTAAAATAACAAGGATAACTTAAGTTAGTCTTTTTCCTCACTTGAGCTGCTATGTACAGGTACATATAAAACTTAATTGCTCCACAAATGCCACTATTATTTTAGTCTCATAATATTAAAGCAAAAGCAAAGGTAGGTAAGTGCCAAAAGCAGGGCTGTGCAGAACGCAGCAAATTCAAATTGTTCCTCTAATAACTTAGTGTCCTCCTTGAAACAAACAATAAATCAATGTCACATTTTAGTAAACATTTTGAAAAAGCCAGGAAAAATATATTTGTAGGCAGTTTGAGTCCACAGAAGAAAATTGGCGGGTTCCTCATGAAAGGAAAATCAATGTCACAAAAGAAGCTGCTTTTAAAGTTTTTTGTATTCAGGAGCTGTGTGAGACGTATTGTGAGAAAAGGCAAAGGAGCATCTATTGAATAAAAATGAGCAAATTAATGACAATGTTCCCAGCCACACATGCAACCATTTCTCCTTCATTCACACATGAACAAGACTGTACAAAGAAGATGTTTAATAATATAACAATATTAAACTCAGACTTCACTCATGGTTGTCTCAATGCCTCAATTCAGCTATGACTGTGTTGCAGCATGACCCAAACCAGGTGCAAGTGTACATGCAGTGCGCTTTGCAACTGCTGCTTATTTTTTCCACCATTTTTCCGCTGAATGTGTCAAACTCAAATTTCATTTACACCTGCTGTTATCTTGGAACATTCGGAGACACCATGCAGTGCCTCAGGTCAAGGGAGACAATGCTGATGGAAGAGCTCTAACTTCACTCTGCATAGACAGTGGTGGACTGTAGATCTGTGACAGGCAAAAAAAAAAGAAGAAAGAAATACTGTACGGATCTGATCACAATGTGAGCCAGACCAGAAGTCATGCCTGGTGGAAGTGACAGCAGTCTGGCAGTGCAATGTGTTTTGCACCTGCATCAACACGCATTTCTTATCTGGATGGAATATCCAGATACAGCTCGCATGCAATACATGGGTGTAAATTGGCAGCTCTGCCACAACATTTTTTTTTTTTCCTTTTCAAATATACTCTCATTTAATATGATAATCCGCATTTGGTACAGCTATCACCGTGGCTCCTGATTTAAATTTTAATCTACTGCCTACATTGCTTCTAAGTAGCAAATAACTGCTTAACTCCTGTGAGTACATGTAAACACAGGCCAACAGCTTCTAGCTCATACTATTTGCCACGCTAATGAATGAATCACCAACAGTCCCACAATCCACAAATATAACTCATCACATGGTTAGCTGATGCAGGTGAGTATGAGCAGTTGTTTTAAAGGAACCAGTCTAGTGGCGTGGAGCATGTGAGGTCATTGTACAATCTGTACTCTGTAATGTGTCAGTCTGATAGCACATCTTTTGCCCTGTGCTAAGATTATATACTGCTCTCTTAAACAAACATAAAAGCACAAATGCACTCAGACCGTTGCACACACACTTTCCTGCTATGAGTCTTTGAGCATGTTGATGCGTGCAAAGATCTTGAGGGCAGGTCCCAGTTTAATGTTCATGGTGCTCATGAGGTGGTCCTCCTTTAACAGGAGCAAAGCCTGTCCATCGATCTCTTGAGACCGAAACTCGTCTGCTATCTCCTGACAACCTGCATGAACAGCAAAAGAAGAGACAGTACAAGCTGCAGTTAATCACAGAAACAGGATTCTTAGCAAAAATTTTGAAAGCTTTATGAGGGAATTTCCTGAGTTTCTGTTTACTCCACTGACCTGGCAGTGAACGGATGAACTCATAAACTTCTTCCACGTTCCACTTGGCAGGGTCGCTGGGAAAGAAGCGCTGACAGAGTGCAGGTGCATCTCTCCCAGCACAGCCCTCCTGGTCTGAGGCCCTGCTAGGTTGCCGGTGGATGGGGATCTGAGCTGTAGCTGGGGCAGGACCCAAGGGTCCTGAGCTGGCTGCTGATAGGGGAGACGGCGGTTCCTCGTAGCTGGACATGTCCGAGCACGGGCTGGACTCCTCTTGACTGGGCTGTGAGGGATGTGGTGAGGATACAGAACCACCTTGCGTCTGTTGCGGTGAGGGAGACAGCTTCTGAAAAGGAAAACAGTGAAGCATGACGTCCAGCATTTCAGAAATTAATGGTTCATCAGTAAAACACTGCTGGGACATGGTGTTAATCACAGCAAAGACTAAAAGGGTAATAAGGAAAAATTAAACTGCACAATAGCTTCAAATGGCTAATGTAATATACCTGCAGGTAGTTGACAGGGCTGTTGGCTCAATACTAATACCTTGATGAAGTCTTTGTCAGGCGCTTAACCCTCTGTATTACACACTTTTTAGTTCAAACATAAGACAAAAGCACCCCCCACTGGAGGTTCAAAACCCCAACCGCAAGACATTACATAACATAACTCAAAACATTTTGGCTGTAAAACCTAAAATAAAATTTTCCTAAAATTTTCAGCATTGAATATTGTGATACATTAACTTTGATCAGTGTTTCTGCTTTAGTTTTCTAAACTGGTGTCTATTTTAAAAATTGAACTTTCCTTCATTTTCCAAGCTTTAATATTTTGAGCAGAGGAAGAGTTACTAGATTTGCTTAGAAGCACTCAAAGCTTATTGGAGGAGTGGTAAAAAAAAAATCCTGTTGAATTTGATGTCTACATAAATTGGGCAGAAAGCAGAAAATTTCTACTAATGGTTTCCCCATTCTTACTGGTCGCCAATATAGGCTAAGGATCATAAAGCACTTAATGACCCTTTAAACACAGAGGATGATAATCAGGCACTATCGCAAATGATGCATAAGTTCATTAAAAAGCATGAGGCATGAAAAGTGCAACATATAAAAAGTGCAGTGGAGGCAGTATGTGATGGGAGGTAAAGTGTTGATAAGGACATTTTACAACAGTAAGGAAGTGTGTGTGTGTGTGTGTGTGTGTGTGTGTGTGTGTGTGTGTGTGTGTGTGTGTGTGTGTGTGTGTGTACCTGCTTCTTTGCCTCTACACTGGAGCGGCCCTGAGATTTTCTACGCCAGCGACTTGTTGGTTTTGTCCTCTCTGGACGGAAAAGGCCTATCCGCTTAGTACAACCCACATTGTACCTGTCCAGAAAGGTACATTGAGGTTTTTATTTATAGGAGGAACAACACATTAAATGAAAATAAATATTAAATCCACAGTGACTTACCTCTTTGCACAAACCACAGAGCAGAATCTTTTAGAGCCTTTGAAGGTGTAGGCAAAGTCGACCCAACCGCAGTACTCGCATGTCAGCTTGGGTTCTTGTTCTTTCTCTGTGAGAGGGTAAACATAAACGTGAGACATGAACCCATGTGACTATAATGCCGTCCAGCGCCACACCTCCACTAACTACAACCTCAGTAATAAACATACAGTTGAATTCATAACTCTTGATAGGTTTTAACAAAGCCTTTTATTAATGTGTTTTGAAAAGGTACAGTTTATGGCTAAACTGTTGCACAAGATCACATAAAATTTTGTGTACCTAATAAGGGTGCC
The DNA here is from genome assembly GCA_032353495.1 of Ctenopoma kingsleyae. Lineage (NCBI taxonomy): Eukaryota > Metazoa > Chordata > Actinopteri > Anabantiformes > Anabantidae > Ctenopoma > Ctenopoma kingsleyae. Next base: position 20,570,040 of record JAUBNQ010000023.1, read on the forward strand.
AGGAAATATAGTTCTAACAGTAGATTTTCAGTATTGTTTTATTTATATATTTTTTATTGGAGTTTGAAAACTTAGCACAAATAGAAAACATTTTATTACAGGTTTATCAAGCTTAATAAAAGGAAAATGCTCCCGACAATGAGGACGTATTTATAAAAGTGTGCAGCAAAAGCTCTGGTCATCATTAACCACTGAAGCTCATCAGTGTTTGTCGGCCACAGTAACTGAGTTTCAAGAATGTGATTCTATGTCTGTCATTCCATAAACCTTCTCAATAGCATAAATAAAAGTTTCACAAGTCTCAGAAAAAGTTGGTGAACTCTTTGTTTCTTACAACAGCACAGTGCTACTCACAAACTGACACACTCATTCTTTTGTCTAATCCTTTCTGTCTCACCTGGCTGGTTCATGTCCTCCGGCTCGGAGTCAGAATTCGCTGCATTGCTGACTGGAGTTTTGTCAGGGTCTGAGGAGAGCTGATGATCCAGCTTCTTTGGGCTGTCGATAAGAATGGGCAGACGCTCCACCTGGTGCCAAGTATAAAAATATTTACAATTGTAAAAAATGAAGCATTACAGACTCCTTGATTTAGAAATAACAACAGAAACAAAGCAGTGGCTGATTGGTTTGCCTCTTATAAACATGTAATTATACTGAGCATTTACACAACATGTCCAGTAGAAGGCAGTGAGCACAAAGTATAGAAATTTCAAAACATTATCAAGCACGTTGACACGTTTAGTGTTATACATGGGACACAAATGTCGACCAAAGGCATACTGATGCTTAGTATAAATATTATAAGATGAAAAACATTAAATTTAAAGGAGATAACACTGATTAAAGAAGATTTTCCATGCCTTGAGATAGAGATACTGCAGTGAGCAGCTCATTTGACACACACCTTCATCAATCTGCACTGCTTAACAGCTACCGAGTCCCACCTCACTATAATTAATGACAGAATCTAACAGAAGCTGTGAGCTGTCACTACTAGCAGCAACAGAGGGTTTATGTTTGCCTACTGACAGCTCCCTGCAGGCGTGTACACTGGAGAGTGCCGTGGCTGTGGGTTGTTTATCATGTTTCACTGCTGTTAAATCTGAGATCGGGCACTTACACACACAGGGAATGGCTCAGCTCCCTCCTGGATGACAAAGCCTTCGATGACATGTGTGAGGACCTGGGGCTTGACGATGGCCTGGGGCGGTTTGTTCTCTCCATTCTGCGGCGCGCTGCCCGTCACGGTGGGTGCCTCACTCTCATTTCCTGAGGTCATGGCTGCAGGTGGGGTCCCAGGTGCAATACTCAGCCTCTTAGTGGAGCCCCCTCCTGACCGACAAATAAACACAACACAAACCACTTAACATATAATAACATAAGAGCATTTACTTTTTGAGGAAGGGTTTCAGTTTTGAGATTACTTCTGAAAAAAAAAAAAAAAAAAAAAAAGAGTTAATGAACTGGTTCAACTTTCTTACATGTGAATTTTGTGAATATTTTCCCTAACATACAGTATATTATCTTAAACTGAATATGTTTGAATTAGAAATTGTTGACAAGCATTATTAATGTTAATTTGGGCTCTGGGAAATTATACTGAGTATTATACTGGACATCTTAAAAAAAAAAAAATCATAAGTTAAATATGAAAACCCTAGATTAACTATTATGTACAAGTTGACTTTGATCTGGTTTCAGCTTCTAAAATATGGACATTTGCTGCTTTATCTTCATCATTACAAAGTATAAAATTTAAAAACATGATCATGGACTTCAAGAATCTGCAATTGACTTTTTTTTTTTAGCATTTTCTTGTTGCATGTCAAACAATTAAAGAAAGAAAAACTGGACATAAATGCTAATTATATGCAGCCCGACGTAAAGTATTTCATTAACGAAGATCGCAAACCTAACTTGACTCATTTTATCCACCATTAGCTAATGTTTAATTTATTTATTTAGTTATTTGAGAGATGGTGGTGATTCGTCTTCATATGACCACAGACTGCAGCACTGACGCTGCAGATGCTTCTAACGTTACATTGTGCAAACTGAACACACACTTATCACTTTATAGTCATTTGCATGCAAAGCAAGATAAATCCACCTGCCGCTAATTTGTAAAAACGTTTCTGGCGTCGACGACCTAACAACAGACTACAAAACATTTGAAGTAACCTACTCGCACGTCGTCGGTCAATAATGAGCAGGTAATCCATCATGTATCACTCCAAACATCACAACAACGTCTTTTCGCTAAAACCCACAAAGCGAAAGTAAACATCAAGCCGCCATGCTTTGTCATCTTTAAAGCCACCAGCATTGAATGACAAGAGTTTTCTTACCGCGTCAACTTCCGCTCTGTTAAGACACAAAACATGTGCGGTTTGGGTGGTGTTTGTTGTTGTAATGATCCGGCAGACACACACCGACCTGCTGCTGCTGCTGCTGCCGCCGCTGTCTGACGCTGTGACCGGGTTTAAGCTGCAGCGTCCTGTCCGGGTTCCGCCTCCCTGTTCTCTCCCACAGCAGCTAACATTAGCGGCTCTGATACGCTATCACCGCAGACTTTAATCTAAAGTGCCACCAGTTTAAATCCACTAGAAGATAATGTCCTTTTGGTCCGAACAACTTTAAACAATTTTCCTACAACAAAACATGAACGCACGCAGTGGCGTAGCAGTAAAATCTGGGGCCTGGACCTGTACAGAATCAGTGAGCCCCCAGCCTCTCAAAAAGCCATCTTACTCTGGTCCCTACATTTAGAGATGACCAAATAAGACTGAATATAATTGGTTATAATTCTGCCTTTTTTTTTTCCTTTGAAGAATTAAACAAAACAGGGTGAATTAGTGCTAATGTGGTCTGATGCTAAATGGAAATAGGATCATAAAACATAATTATTAATCCCCTTGGGGAAATTGTTGCTCTGTGTCAGCGCTACTACGGGGTTTTGGTGTCTTGCCCAAAGACACCTCGACATGTAGCTTCGGGGGGACTGAGAATTAAACTGCTGACCCTTGGGTTGGAAGACGACTCTACCCACTGAGCTATCATGCCGCCCCTATAATAATAATAATAATATTATAATAATATATTAAAAAGATTAGGACTAGAAATTGCTATGATTCTCAGACAAGTTGGCTTAATATGTTAAGTAATCTTAAATGTTTTGCCTTTTAACAATTTCATTTCTTACAGGTACCTGACGAAAGAATCTTAAAAATACAGTCCCACGTATTGTTTTAATGCTGGGCTGCTTTAGTTATTTACAGTGAAATTCATTCATCATTACCTAATTCATATGAATGGATGCACAATAATGAACAATATCTTAGTGCTCTTAATGACAGCTACAGCCCATTTTCTCAGGTCAAAGTGAATCTTACAACAATAAACAGTCACCCTTGTATAGTTTAGGTAGAGTTAGTTCATCTTAATATCTGTTAACGCAGAACGTTTTACAAATAAATTAAATCCAGATAACATTTGTAGCTGTGTGTTGATGTAACTAACTGGAAACATCAACACTAGTATGTTCACGATGGGAGTTTTGGGTCTTTAAACATCATACTCCCTCCTTCAGGCACTCCAGCAGGGGTTGATCAGACCTCCTACTTGTGTCCAGTTGGCAAATCCTAAATACTATGTTGCCACAGAATATGTGAAAAGCCATTCTGAGTGAAAAACTGCTTTTTCTGGAGGCTTTTTCCTTAAATGTTACATTTTCCTAAGTTTAAAAAAAGCCAGCACTTTGAGCATGTCTTCATCAGTTCCTGGTACCAGTGGGTTACAAAAATAGTTTCCTACTCTGGTGGTGAGCAGTCCACATCACACCCAACTGTCTCCATGAGCAGCAATTTGTGGTTTACAGAATGATTCATTTTACAAGAAACACAACATTAGCACTATGTCCAATGCTTTAGAAGAAATACTACTATAGAAACTGATCCATGTCAAAATTTATAAATACACCTAAAATTACTTGTGCTAACAGAAACAGGCTGCTGTATGATGATCCTCTTAAACTAACTGAAAGCTACTGTCTGTGAGTCAGATCACTTATCAGAACATTCCCTTTTTCCAAATCATCTGACAGAGAAGGCAGCAATATGAAAATACATTTTACTGACAGTGCAACATTTCTGATAATTGCAGCTAAGAGCTTTTTAACTAGATTATACATATAGCACTTTAGAGGCAATCCACTTTTAATTACTTAAAGGGACAATATGTAGCACTGATATGTAGCGTTTAGAAAGGGTACTGCAGTCCAAATTTCTCCCCACACCACTCCTGCCCAGGGACTAAGTGAATGCAAGCTACCAGGTAGAGAGACAAGTGGACAAACTTTGAAATGGCCATGATGGGTTGTCCACTGTATGTTAAGTTGCTCAGCTAATCTATATATTTGCAGTGTTTATAAACCAGATCATGTGGATGTTTTATTATTCTGTCGGTGTTAGCTTGATGCCCATTGTCCTGAAAACAAACGGCTGAGAAAATATACACACTATGGAGCTAGAGTTATTACTTTTCCAATTACTTTCCCCCATTAACATGTTGCTCAATTTAACAGGTAACATATGCATCATTTCACATTCATTTCTAACAACTGTCCTTGCTGCAGATGACGGAGATCTCACTTCTCTGCACATGGGCCACATAATATGAATGTCAGTACTCAAACTTTTTTTTAAGATTATTTTTTTAGCTTTTTAACCTTTGACAATTTGATAGTGAAAGAGCCAGAAGGGAACATGGAGGTGAAGAGAGGGGGAGACCAGCAACAAAGGTCCCTGGACCAGGACATGAACTGGCAATGTTGCACTTACATGGCATGTGTATGAACCTTTAGGCTACAAGTGCACCCTCAGACTCTTATTACTTAAAATAACCATCTCTACTAGATGACGTGTTAAATTAAAGTTAGCGAACCTTAGCTAAAGCTCAGTGCTTAGGCCTACCTGTTCAGGAGAAAACTTGCCAACTGCAAGTGTGTTTTCATGTCTGGTGTGCAGATGTTACTGGGCAAATGTACAGGATCACAGGGGTCCAAACACAAATTGACATTTCAGTCCAGCAATGAATATTTTGAACAAGAGTTAACAAGCTGTAGCATTGGTGCCTGAGAAGCCAGTATTTCCACTTAGTATGTTTCTTAGTAGTATGTTTTAATCTCTAATGACATGTAATTGTAATTTTATTATTTAGTGGAGTAAAACATTACACATCTTTCCTTGTTTATCTGTAACTGAAATGTCCTAGTTCCTGTCCACACAGCAGGTAACAATGAACAGCCATGTAATTTTAAAGCATCACAGAAGAAAACTATGAAACACCTGCTGTTGACATTGTTAAGGATTCAACTTCATAAATTTGAATTCTTTTTTTCTTTTGGTTAAATTCTAAACTTAAAACAAATAAAGGCAGCACACGTCAGGGTTTCCACAGGGCTGCCCAAGTTAACCCTTTTTGTAACCCCTCAAACCTTTAATACCGTGCAGCATTCAATGAATCAATGGAAGTCTGTATATAAGAAAAACAGTAGTGGACAATACTTACTGTAATTGTTTTTTTTTAACATTGCTGTTATGGAACCGGTAGAGATTTTCACAGCTGTACACAGCGAGCTGACCAATTCAAGTAGAGGTAAAATTACATTTTCAGTGTCAAGGTGAAAACCTCTAATTAACACACTTTTTAAGCTGCTGAATCTTTTGTGACCCTTTGGTTAAAAGGTTTATTTAACGAAACATCTGAGTACTCCACAGAGAGCAATTTAGCCACTTAGAAAGTCATGCTGAATCATTACCTGGTGGCTGAACAGGTGATGTGGCTGTGTCGACCTTGGGCTGCTCTACAGGCTTGGAGGGTTGTGAGGGTGGATTTGCAGGTTGCTGCGGTTGTTGCTGCTGTGGTGGTTGTTGCTGTTGCTGTTGCTGTTGCTGCTGCTGCGGTGGTTGTTGTTGTTGCTGCTGCTGCTGCGGTGGTTGTTGTTGTTGTTGCTGCGGTGGTTGCGTTGAAGGGGTCGCACACGTCTCTCTGACCACCAGTGAAGTTGGCTTATCTTTACTGTCCTGAACCACTCGAGAGGCCTAGGGCGTGCATAAGGAGGGAAAAACATGTAAGACCATAATGAATAGTCGCATCGGTGCTTTTAATGTCAGTGACTCTTATACTGAAAACCATTAGGCTTGGAAAATATAATACCAGTGGGAAAATACTACACAAGGAATCCTAAACTCAGAAGATTCCTGTGTTTTTTAAAATGTATGTCTTGGAATTGAAATAGAGACTGTGGCTGCTGTTGGAACAGCAGTTTTGCTTTGCTGGTTACCACTTTTAAAATATCACGTTCAAGAATGTGAACACAAAAAGTAAGGACATGAAGTAGGACAGAAAGTCAAGCCATATTAAGAACACACAGAATAAATGAAATAATGGATAAATCATATCCATTATATAATCATGAAAACACCTACATGAATAGTTTACAATATGTTACCACAAGTGAAGTCTCAGGTCTAATTGTATGTACAAATTTATTTTGGAAAACAGACTCTTATTTGTCTTTATATGTCCATGAAATCTGGCACAATGCTGTGTGCAGCATCATAATTTTCTGTAGCACCAATGTTTGAGCACAAACTTTATACCCAGGTGACACATTCATGTTTTCAAGCAGTTTTAACATAAAATGTAATAGTATTATCATATTTCCATATGCAAGGATTCCTAGGAGGTCCCTTGCAATTGCAATACCTGTCTAGATATAATCCAGTGTGTCAAATCTAAACAAAATGTAGCTTTAAACTGGCCAAATGAAAGACTAGAACTCCCTACATGCATTTACACTAATCTTAGATCTACTCCTAAAGCTTTACCTTTATCATTTAACTGGACAAAACCTATGAGGTTCAAATTGGTGTGTATTTAACTGTACTCACTGTTGGCTGTATTTGAAGATTGATGGCAGTGAGCTGAACAGGCTGAGCTTTGGCATGGCTGATGGAGGAGTGGAGGGCATGGGGGCTGATGGTGGAGTGGAAGATGGTGGCTTGCTGGCTCGGCGTGGAGGACTGGTGTGGAGCAGGTTTCGGCAACACAGGGACAGGGTGCTGTGATGGCTGAATTGAGGCTGTCTGCAGCAGCTGGCTCGTAGTCCTCTGAGAACCTTGAGTCTGATGGACCACAAACTGCTGCTTGTGCTGCTGGACCAGGGAGTGTGGCTGAATCTGGGTGTACGCTGGAAGAACAACATTAATTTTTTTAAAATTATAAATTCAGCCAACAAACGTCCATACACAGATACATCTGCTGTCTAAATTAACTGTCTGCTGACTAATTGCGTTTTTCTTTTAAATTAGGCGACACCAATTTTATATCGTTATGACTGCTATAACACTAAAGTATCTTTGCTTGTCTCTGACTATGTTTATTACTGCAACAAAAGAACAGCATTCAATAATTTTATTCTTCACATTTACTAATGAAAGGAAAGCTGCAAGGTTGGGCTGGAAAACCACAGAACGGAGTTCAAGACCAGAGTCCCGTGTCAGGCCACCCTTGTATAGTTTAGAAGTATGTCAGACATTTTGGCAGGAAAAAATAAATAAATCAAGGTTGACTGTGTATGTTCAGTATCAACATATTTTCAACCTGTCACTAATTTTATGTTTATAGAAAACATAATTAGGTTGCTCACCACAAAATGTACTGATGACTGCAGTTTGGCTGTCTAGAAACTACTGGATTGACATCATTGAGTTTTCGAATGTTGGTAAGAAAACTACTAATCTCAAGACATCACCCTGGGTTTTCCAAAAATTATGACAGAAATTATGGATTAAATAATGAATCAAAATAGTAATTTCCATTTCATTTGATAAGAAACGTAAGTTAAGTTAGTTTCAGACCTAATTTCTGAAAGTATTACACACTTAATACTGCATTCCACAAGCTTATAAATTATTATTGAATAACCTGCTAAAAACCATGAGCATTTATTTCATATTCACTCACAACTGTCCAAACTCATTTCAAGAGCAGTGAAAAATGTTGCACAATCTGAACAATGGAGTATGTTGTGATGTGATCCTGTCACCTGTTTGCACTTCGTTGACATGATATAATATTAAAAGCTTGCTGAAAGATTTATAGAGAAGTCTGCTGTGGCAGGTCTGGCCTGACTATTATTCACAAATTGTTTCCAAATGGCTTGCCACCACCTTGCCAGTCCTGTTTTGGGTAAAAAGGCATCCTGAGCACATAACTTGCCCCTATGTCCCACATAGCACATCAATCTTGTATTGTGAGAGCATGTGTGAGTCGGAGAGTGTTCAGCGGAAGTAGCCTGAGGCCATTAATGTATTAGAAATGCCTCAGGAGTGAACTGTGCATTGCAATCTTTAATTTCAGAGTTAATGTTGAGTCAGTGGTTCCCTGCATTCTTCCTTAATCTCTAACAACTCTACCAAGAAACAGTAAGAACTATCACTGAAACCCAAATAACAAATGAATTACTCTTGTACAGAAGTCCTATACTGTAGTTGATGTTCTATGAGCCTTGTTAACATAGAGGAGGTGTTTAGTGATGTTAATGAAGCCCCCAATAAATTCAAGCATGGAAAACTGTCAAGTACACCCCTATTTTTCTCAAACCCCCTTGCCTCCATATTCCTCTTCTCCCTGTTCTGTTATGATGTTTTGTGTGGGATAGGCTCCATCTGGTTTCAGTGTTTCCCAGTTAGGAACTAACCACAGTCTTTATCCTGCTGTGGAAAATATAGATGTTTTTATCCAGCAGAGGTTGCATGTCATTAGTTCCTTTAATGCTACAAGACCCGCTGAAAAGTGTTTTCTTTTTCACGTGGTGTCACAGTGGAACCCACCAACACACAATTTGGTTGATTATGGAGTATATGGAAGGACTTGAGTTATAATTACAATATGGATATGTGCCTTGAAAGTGTATAAATGGCCAACGATGCTAGCTTGTAAGGTGGTTCACACTTGAACAATTCAGGCAATAGTAATCTTAACACCTCTAGCACCTCTAGCTGGATGGCAAAAAATAAGTGATTATGAGATGCATTATTTATTTTGATCAATTCAGCATCATTACACAAAA
>JAUBNQ010000023.1:20591610-20607533 GCA_032353495.1 Ctenopoma kingsleyae
TATACTGTTTTAGTGTTTAATGTGCAGCACTTTGTGTATTTATGAAGCAAACTGTAAACTTATTTTTAAATCTTATATTCTTCTCGTTATACACCATTTCAGTTTTTAATGTACAGCACCTTCTGTTTTTTAACTTGAAAGGCGCTTAACAAATAAAGCTTGATTGATTGAAGAGTATGGGAAGATAGACAGCAGCTTTACTTTTTGAGGGAAAAAAGTAAAAGAGAAAGTTTTGTTAAAAGGATATGAAGACAGTTCAGAAGTATTTGGTGAAGCTGAGCTTTAATATAACAACAAAAGAAACAGAAATCAGCAAGAACTTAAGATGTTAACAGTGTGGATAAAGAGGCAAGTTTAAATAGTGTGTGAAGAAGAATTCAAACAGCGTGACATCTGATGTACCAGAGCTGGAAAGAGAGGCTAACACAGGGAGGGTGGAATTTGTTTTTAGAACAAGTGAAGGGCAAAGGTTGAATGAGCAGGTTGAGGATTTTAAATGAGCTGGAATGAGAAGAGTGTGTGATGAAGTAATTAAATAAGGAGCAATGCTGCTGGCATGCTGCAATTCTTAAGCTATTTGCTCCTCCTCATTATTCTTTTGAGTGGATTAGGAGCCAAAGCAAAGCTCTATAGCCCACTTACATTACAAAGCAGACTTAGAAACAAACTGCTACCCTACTGAATCATATGTTACTCTATAAAGTTGCAAAAGGCAAAAGCAGCAAAGCCCTAAATAAATCTAAAATATTTGAGTAAACAAATCAGAAAAAGGCTGGAATTTGAGTTTGCATCTGCTTTAGAAGCCATACACTTAACAGGCAGACTTCACCTTGACCCTCACCTGTCAGTTTTGAGGCTAGTAACCACATTTAACAAACTTGTTATCAGAGGAAGGAACCCTGGTTGACAAAGAGGAAACTATGCATGCAAAGAAAGTAAGGTTAAAACATGAACCTGAAGAATTAGATCAGTTTGTGTAATTCTGAGCAAAATAGCTGCTTATTGTGAAGAGCGGTGAAATGCCACAGCACCAACGATGATTCATACTATGAAAAAACACTCAGACAGTATTAGTATTAGACAGTATTTCAATAAGAAATGCTTTAACATGTATAACAGCACCACTTTAACTATTTTAGAGGAAACTGTAGGGAAACAAACTAAAAATAAGCAGCTAAAACACAATTCAATTCACTAAAAATATAAAAACTAATTCACAAGGGGACCATGGGTTTACATTAGACCATGCCTGTTGTGAATAAAAAATTTCACATCTACATTTCTGCATCCATAAAAAAGCTGAACTCGATCCAGGCAGAAAGGGTTTATGGTTGTAAACAAAGCACCACCGCTGCCAAAGCCGGCCTGCCTGCAGTCATTAGCCTACATCCCAGAGTCTGCTTCCCATTGCTTCCTCGTGTGCGGAAAGGGGAGGGAATCCCCTCTGGTAATGATGCCTCTATCCCCTGTCTTTCTAAGAGCAGTCACTCATCTATCAGTGAAAGGGTGTATCTTTAACACCACATGCATGACAACTATAACCATAATCAAGCTTTGAGGTCGTTTCAGTAAAAAACTGGTAAAACCAATGCAATTGAGCACACATCAAAGCAGTGCCAGGAGCCTGTAATGCATTGTAAAGACCTGGTCAACACCAAAACAAGATGTTTTCAGCTTTTTGCACAACTCACAAGAGGGCATATTTGGCATTTCAAGACCACAGACAGACTGTCAGGTTTGTGTCTAGAGGATCAGCACAGTCTGCAAGAAGAGTGCCGTTAAGAGTCTGTCAGACTGGCAGTCTCCTCAGAGCTTAGGTCATAGCAAGTGCAGGAGCCTCCATCAGTTTCCATCATTCAGTCCACATACAGTAAAACTCTGACCCACATTAAAAATACCATAAGAATGCACTTGTCAGCTGCACTAATCGATTTGTGTATGATAATGGCTTTCAAAGCCAGGAGATCCACAGAGAAATGCAGTCTTGCGTGTGTGGAGGGGTACTCTGCTGTTGAGACAAAGCCCCTAACCCTGGTGCTCCTACCTCCTCTGGCCCCCCCAACGCGATGCAGGGGTATGATGTCCCATCCCCCGGGGAGTATGCTGTCCTTGTCCTCCTGCAGGATGTTGCTCTTCTTTGTCTGCCTAACTGAGTGGCTGGCTGGTTGGCTGAGTGACTGAATGAGTGAGCGTGTGCAAGCGTGTTTCTGTGCTGTATCCAAACCCCCAGCCCCTCTTTCCTACCCCCAGCACGCAGCGAGCTCGTCGTCCCAGCATCAACACACCACTCCACCAACCAGGCCACGGCCTGCCTCCTGATTATGTGGTATCCTAGCGACAGCCAACGGGGTGCTTATGGATTCCCCGTGCAGAGCAGCATGCTGATTGGACAAGAGAATCCTCTCTAATGAAGATGATGGTAATGATTTTACTCCGTCTCTCCCTTCCCCCCTGCTGTTGCCTGAATACTGATTTTTTTTAAGATGCATAGACACAGCAACATAAGGTAGACTGTAATAATCCCCTAAATTATTTTTGTGAAGTCAAATCTAAGTTAATGATGGTTTTCATTAAAATGACAGCTCAGAGATAGCATTATCTTAATGTTGCTTAATCTTTGTCAGGACAGCTCCATTTACATTTTAAAGAGCTCAAATTTTAAGACTGGAGGTCTGTAGCATAGGGTTTGAACCATTTCTAAAAAGCGCAATTTCCACAAAAGCCTGCAGCTCTAAGTGGGCCAATTTTCTATCATTACACCCAGTTAAGGACAAAAGCAGTGACTTTTGACCAGGCTGAACATCTATCCCATTATCTTAATAGCAGGACAGTAATCAACATCTTCATCATCAATTTTGTAAGAGACTGACACAGAAACTGGAAATTGGGAAAAAAACATTGAGACAAGACAACTATTACACTGTGACTACACAAGAGGTGATTAGGCACAATGCTAAGTTGTAGTTTGCTCTGGTTTTGGAAGTATTCAGAGTCCAAAACACCATTACTATGGTTACATATGTAAAATGTAGGAAAACAGACTTGAAGCATAAAAATATGCATAGGGTCATGTTCAGACATACAAAGTGAGTAAAAGTGAGTTGTTACGCTGTGCATGTACACAGGTGGACTGATTAAAATACAGCCATATCTGTTTTATGAAATGCACGAGATGGTTGAGTGAAAAACATAGCTGAAATGCTTTCTGTGTTTGCCATTACCTAACCAGCATGTGAATTAATGGGAGAAAATCATAAACAAAATCTACCATTAACCTGCTAAAACTATACCAAAGGCCCTAATGATATAAATCAGAACCTATGAGAAAAGTGCAAGCCAAATCACATATACACACAGATAGTTGACAAAACACCTATTTATACAAGTTATGAAAATGAAATGCAAAATAATAAGAGCAGCAAATTGCAACCACCTTCCATAAAAGTGAAATTGGATAGCTTTGCAGTTGAATTCAAACCTTTTTTAATGACAGCAGAATTCATTTATGTGGAACAGGGTAGATAAAACTGGAGGATAATAGCATACTTATAGTCTGGCCCACCACATTAATACGCCTCCCAACTGTCTGACTGTATGAAATGTAGCTATTTGAATCATTTGCTGGTGCAATGTGGTATTGATTGGGGGCAACCACGCGTGAACCTCATTGATTATTATCTTCTCATTAGCATATAGATTAGCTGGCAGTGCAACCAGAAACTCAAGCCTCAAGTCTCATGCTTGGCTAACAGAGCTGTACAACAGAGGAGGGGGTCAAAACATGAAGGAAATAACAGGGGTGGAGTGCCTCAGTTTGATATGAGATACTTCGAGATGGATCTCAATATCTGAAAACCCAGCACACTGAACTGCCATGAGTGTATGCATGTAGCATTCGCTGGTAGTCGGGTAAGGGGCTTTTAAAAAAAACAAACAAACAAACAAAAAAAAAAAACACTTTTGTTCAGCCTTTTGCTCAAAGAGAACACAAGCTCATTATCAATTTCAAGCATGCATATGCCTAACAAGCTTTTCTGGAGAGCAGTATAAAAATAAATGATCACATGAGCCTTCCAATTAGATTCCCACATCAAAGACACTGGTGATCAGTGTGCTAAAAAGTTTGCCTGAAAATCATCCATCTGAAAAGTTTGAAATGACACAAAAACCCAAACTGTCTGTAGCACATCAGCCACTCAAGAACATTTTTTTTCAGAAGTTCACCGAGTTGATTAATTAAACAGAACAGTCATTAAAAAACAGCAAATAATTTCTTCCCTTAAGGGGCTGAATATATTCATTGGATGTGTTTGTCTGTCAATGTCTGTCTTCAATTATTTTTGGTGAGGAATGTCTATTTATATCACACAGGGGAGATGTTGCATCTGCCTGCCAGACCCATCCATTTTTTAGGCAGAGTGTTCAAGCTGGTTAATGCCTTCTTCCCCAGAAAATTGTGATATTGTTAGTGCCAGATTTGTCATCTTTTTTTTCCTGAATTGGCTAGTCGAGTTCTTAGAGGAGGCACCAATAAAAAGACAGGGTTGATGAGTCTAACACTGCGAACAATTAATCTGCTCATTCACTCATTTTTAGACAGAAAACAAAACTATTTTGATCACCAAATCATCATTAAAGTCATTTTTCAAGCAAAAAGACAAAACATATCCTCATTGGGACAAAGCAGCAGAACAGTTAATAACATGCACACATTTTAGTTACAACTAAAGTGTGAGAGGCTAGAAGTTGAATACAATTAAACTGCAAGATAAACCTCCAAATAATCTTAAAAGATAATGTCACCTAGTTTCACCAAATCTCTAATGGATGAGATAGTTACATTTAGTATTCACAGGGCAGCCTTTCACATCCTGTGCTCTACACAGAAGTATTTCCTTGGTAATGCTCAGGGTCATCCCCTGAGGCTAATGATGGGCGATGGGTCTTGCCCAAACAGTGCAAGAAGGGTAGTGCTATTGTTTGTGTGTGTGTAAGACAAAGATAGCCTCTGATCCCGAGGCAAGATTGGTCGGCTAGCCGTAATTGAGCTATCTGACTCAGATGGACCTTGCCTTCTACAGCTGAGTAGACCAGTACAAAAAGACTCTGGCTGCTTTCCAGTTTTAAGTGTGTGGAGCGTGTGTGTGTGCCATTCCAGCACATGTAGCCTCAAACTGTGAAAGTACAAAACACTTTGACTTGACACCCTTGAGAGGTCTGTGGTCTTTTTCTGCTCAGCTTGGTTCAAGGCAGTAGCATTCTCCTGTAGGTGCAAACTACTCTACGAGATGCTAAAAATCACCTGGACTATTAACAACTCTCAAAATAAACACGGGAGGCAGCCAGAGAAAGCACAGAGCGAGACTCAGAGGGGGCAGCAGACTTGATAGATAAAAGATTCCCTTTCTGATCTATAAATACCACAGTTAAATAGTTCTGGCAAAGCTTCCAGATTAGCAGCACACTTCAATCCAAACTGTTCTATCAGAGCAGTCTCTGAGGACGTCTCAGACGTCGATCATACCAAGTGGGAAAAAAAATGAAAAAAGAAATAGGTCAGGTTTGAGCCGAGTCAAGCAGCTGAGAAATGTATTGCCTCGCTGCCTTCATCAGAAACAAGCATTTTAAATTTATATCAGTGCCAAGAGTAGACAAAGCATAAAAAATAAGCTTCTGGTCACTGGAGACTTCAATCAGTCTGGGGATCTTAATTGTGCTTCAATCAAATGTAAGTTTGTCATTTACCTTTCTAAGGACTAGATGAAAAATGGCATAGTCTTGTCATTTAATAAGATTAAAAATGAAGGCACTTTATTTTACCTGGATAAAAAGCTGTCATTCCATTTGCATAAATTATTATTCTCATTATAAACATGCCACATCCTGACACAAACCTCATTTGCCAGTGTTTACACTGTAGATGCAAAGACCAATCTAATCGACTATAACCCTGTTCCCTGACATGTATACGAAAGGTTATCCCTAGGTCAGTTGAAGATTAAAAAGCTTTGCTGTATGCAATAAATAACTAGGGCGGTCCTGAATACCACGCTTCGGTTCTGTTACTTGGCGAATATCTGGATTCGGGTTGGGGGGAGTTAATTATAGTTGGCGTAGTTATAACAGCAGCATTATTATTCTTTCAAATTCTTTCCAAACCAAATAATCATAAGGAGCTCACTAAGTCTTAAGATTACCCTGTATACTCTTCCTGTTGTGTGCAAGGAAGATTAGTTTATCCACATCCCCTGCTAGAGGCAAACTCCTCATCTTGTTCATGATGTAGCAGGCCAAAATGGACTTTTGTAGTGTCTCTCAAATACTGCTCCATTTCCACTGATGCTAGTTGTGCCACCTGTTTCAAACCTGCTGGCACTTAACTTTTGTCCTGTTATGGTTTAAAGTGTTCCCATTATCACTATGAACACTTTAAATCATGATGATGTTAAATTATTACCAAGTAAAAATGTCTAAATATCAAAATTTTAAAAAATAAATAATAAATACATCCAACAAATGAATATTCGGGTATTTGGGTCCAGTCCTACTTTGCACATCAGGTTGCCTAATCACAACCTGTCTGTGACTATAAATGGAAATGTTGGCCAATGATGTGACTGAAATTGGGACAAATGCACATATGTGCACACATCTGGTGAGTGTCTTGCCAATGCAAGCGTGCCCACATTATGTACGTTGATTCAATTTATCAAGACTGTCTGATGTTAATCATTTGCATCTCTAATAGTATAGGTAGGTATGTATAGATGAGGGAGCACCGAAGCCATCCCATATTAAATATTCACGTCAAACTAAACATAATCAATTGTGTCTCTCAGTCTTGAGAAACAAATCATTCTGCCCTTTCAAAACACTCAGTTAAATAGCACAGAAAAATGTATTTGAATAACAGCTTACTGCTGTAGACCAGGTGTCAACTATACAAATAAAAGTATGAATGCAAGTAATTGTCTCTGGCTGATTTCGCTAGTCTGTTTGAGCTCAGGTTCAAGATAAGTCATTTTATTCCATAATAACAGCTTTCCATGCTTTTAAGCAGATAAAGCAAGCATCCCCCTGCAATTAACCCCAGTAGCCTTGAAGAAAATCCATGAGCTTCTTTACTGAGACTGTTGCAGGTATTTATTCTTCAAATAAGCAAATCACTAGGCAGATGTGACCTTCTTGAGTGTGGATAATATAAAGAGAATGTGTGCAGCATATGCAACAATAAGCTGGGGCTCCAAGAGGCAAAACTGACCTTGTAAGAAGAATAGTGCCATTATCCAATGAAGATAAACACAAGAATGAGTGTGATGCATTGCATGCAAAACATGTCCATTCCTATGTCCAATTCAATGTCGTCACACAGCCCCCTATATATTTCGACCTCAGTGGTCATACAGTAGTACAAACCCTGTCATTTTGCATCACATGCATTTGGCTGTCTGGTTTAATTGTCTGGAATGAACATTAAACAAGCACACAATACCTTTCAAACCAAGGACACTACAAGGTAAGTTACAGAAAACAAACACTGTCGATTGGCAACCAGACATTTTGAAGAATTAATCTTTTAGTAAAACATAGAAAGGACAAAGGTGGAAGCTGTGGAAACTGGAACTAACCAGTGAATTGACACCAACAATGCCAGGCAATTAACGGTAAACACCTGACAAAACCTGTAGCTGTATTCTTGTTGTTTCTCAGGCTCAAATGTGTTTTTTGCTCATTGCGTTATTTGCCTCTAATCTACTGATCTTGGGTCAACCTGTTTTTTGTGCAAGTGTTTGTTAAAGCCCACTCAGTCTTGATTTGCTTTGCACCAAGTGTAACCAAGTTATTTTGATGATGAGCTAACCTAATATGTTCGACAATGTCTATTGTGTGTGCTAGGGCTGAGAAAATGTGTCTAGTAGTCAATGGACTGATTTAATTGACAACTATTTAATAATCAATTACTTACTTAGACTTAGCTTCTCAATTAGTTGGACAATTCAAAAGGTTTGATACTATGGGCTCTGTGAAATTATTATGTGCATTTTTTCAGTATTTTTGATCTTTAATAAATATAACTAATTAACAAAAAAAACAACAGCCAAGTTAACCAATAATGTCAACAAATGTAAACGCTAACTATTTTCATTATTAATTAATCTGCCAATATGTTTCTCACTGTTTGTGATTTGTGAATCACTGTTTTGGGAACATGTAAAAAGTCCCTTAAGATTTCCCATAGCCCAAGACATTGGGTGAAACCAATAACTATTTCACAAGCAGTTCAGTGTTTCTGGGAAATTCTGAACAGATATTCCTTATACACATTGCACACATAATATGCTGACCTTTTCAAAGTGTGTTTGTTAAATACACAGCTACTCCTGACACTCTCATCCACATTTCCCACGTGAAAGCAAGTGGAAATGTTTTAATATCCCCTACAAAGTGACATCATTAAATGTCTTGTTTTGTCCAATCAGTACTTCCAAACTGCAAAATACTAAGCAGCAAACACTCACACTTGAGAAGCTGGAACCTGAGAATGCGTGACATTTAATGACCAATCAATTAGCAAAACAGGGTTGTTTACTATCACATAAAACAAAATAAATCTGCACACCCTTTCATTTAAGAAAGAGCAAATGTTTAATTATTACTTGGAAAAACTACTGACACATTTTAGGGGATTATCAGAATACTTGTGGATTCATTTTATTGTAATCGCTTGCTCATTGTAGATCAACACAAACACTCACTGAAGTTAAACACAGATAGCTTAGCTTTTATCGTGCCATTATTTAAATCACATTAGGGTCACAACAAGCCAAGACCATGGTCACAGTACTGCAGTTTCAGTACTAGGATGACCTACACTCCTCCGTATCAAAGGTCATGACCTGTAGGAGACCTTTCTCAGGAGAGCACCTGGCTAACTTTAGCCAACACCGAGTTAAAAGTACAAAATCAGAGGAGACGGTTTTTACTGGTCACTACGTTTCATTTAAACGTCCATTTTCATTCATAGCTAATTTTCTCCACGTTAACATTAGCTAGTACTGGATTCCATTACAACATTGGCTAATGTTAGCTCTGATCGGGTTATCATTCACCACCAACCGAATGTTTTTGACGACATGAGGCTCTGCGTAAGAAACTTGGCCGTTAAACTATCGTTAGCAAGCAAGCTAGAAGCAAATGCTGCTGCTTGCTGTTGTTTTGGGGGCCCGAGTGGATGTTAGCTTGTGCGACCGTTTATCCTCACGCGTTCCGACACACAAACACAAACACACGCTGTAACTGACCCCGGTGCCGACAGTGGCATCTCGCACGAAGAAGCACATAACGTCTTACCGTTGTCGTAAAGCCTCGTAGCTTGGCTCCTCTTTCTGGCCGCTCTGCTGTGCTCTTTTTCCTGATATTCTACACCATTTCTGGACGGTCGCTCGCAGTCTAACGAGCAGTGGCAGCAGAAGAGCAGAGCGCAGACAGGGGTGGGCCGAAGCAACTCTTTTCATTTGCATTCCAATCTGGTAACGTGACTGCGACGTGGCCAATGAGCACACAGTGTGATGCTTCGCCCCGCCTACTTTGCTGTCAATCAGCCATCGCCCCCCCCCCACCTCCTCCGTATCCCATGCGCCTGTCAAGTGGCGACCGCTGTCTTTATCTCCATGGTAACAGCAGGGATTTAACCCTTGCTCTGGCTTGTGTTTGCAGCTGCAGCTACACTACAGTTAAGTTTGTTTAGACTGGTAAATTGGTGAAAAAGGAATTTTTTTGGTTAAGTTTAGCAACAAAACAACTTGATTAGATTTTGGGAACAATTATTGGTGGGTGATCATGGTTGCAATAATAAGGTTAGAAAATGTTTGGCTAAAAGTTGGCTCTCGGATTGAAACAGTAAAACAAACAGCAGTATATTTGCACACTTTATGTGAAATTATCTTTTATTAGAAGACCAGCGGAGGTTCCTCCAAAATGTTCCAAAGCCCCCCTGAATGGCTTGAAATGTTAAAAACCTAAACTCATGGACTCATTTAGACTGTTATTGAAAAATATTTAAATGTTAAAAACAAAGTAGACATCATAAAGACTAAGGAAACCAAAGGCAGGTGATCTTCCACAGAAAGCATTTATAGAAAATGAGCCAGATAACAGCAGAACTGCTGTACAAGAGATAATTGGCCAGGACTCCCTTGAAAAAGAGTGACGTCCCTGGTCTACTAGAAAACTTTTTAGTTTTCTCCTCCATGGAGGTCAGAGGTCAGGATTTGTAGGCCCCCTACAATTGTCAGAAATGTTTTTTGAAATGTATTTTGGATTTTCATGTTTGCATCCAGACTCTTCTAACATGTATCCAAATTTCTCACCCATCACATAGAAGATATCAGTGTCTCTTTTTACATTTGACATCTTTTTTCAGTGTTGTCTACCAATCCATGAACTCATTTTCCCAAATGTACAACACAACACTGTCCACGCATTGAGTCTGTAATGTGTATCCAGATGGAAATGACCATGCATGGAAATAAAATGGACAGCAATGAATTGCTAATGTTTCAGTGAGTCGCTATTGTGCTGCCTGCAATATGAGGAGGGAGTGCATTCATCCGCCTGCAAATACTGAATAATTTATCAGAATATGACTTATTTGGTTGGCCCCTGAGTTAATTATTTGGTCTTTCATAGCTCCCCTGAGAGCTCACTTGCAGCATCAGCATGAACACAGTATCATTCCAGTAACTTTGTTAATCCCCAAAGACACGTTATGGGCTCACAGCCAAGCGCAGTGTGTGATATTAATGTTATAGCAGAGGTACCACTGAACTCAAACGCCGCTCCTGGTGGAATATCATTGGCTAGATGTAATGGTGTGTAGATAATACATGAGAAACTTAATGGAATATTTATGTGGACTCTCGTTCAGCTTTGTTGATCCTCCAAGTCAGAGATGGCGTGTTTTATTCTCTATTACCAAGTAAGTGTCCCTGTACTTCCACAGTTCTGCTCACTGCTTTTAAACAGAACAGCATAAGCTAGTGAAACCTGAAATTAATTCACTGCAACGAGAATTTTAGTACTCAAGTTATGTACACTCTTGCATTGCTGTTTTTCTTCTTCAATGCTGAAACAATGCTTTCAAGCTCCTGCCAGTGTTTTAGTTTGTGGCTGGTGGTGGAAGTGTTTTTGCCCAAATCCTCCATCCCAGAACCGCAGAGAATGATAAATTGTTCATGTAAATGACTGCTGTATTTTACGAAGTAAAGCCTGTCTCTGCTCATGTGGTTGTAGTCTGTGAACCATCCCCGCAGTCAAAACAAAACACGCAGAAGCAGCATTAATTAATTGTAGTATTATGTTCTAGATACCTTACAGATTGTTGTATGTTAAAATGTATTTGAGATATGATGCAACAGAAAATACTGCTTCAGACTTCAATTCTTAGTAAAAGTGCTAACAGCAACCAGAATTAAATAGAAAAAAATATTTCACTGAGTTGTATTAACTTAAAAATATAGTCTAAAACCCACAACAAGCCAGATAAAAAATTACTTTATTACATAACAAATTAGGTAATAGGAGAAATGCAAATCTTATAGGGATCAGTGTTTGTGAGTGCACAGAAACGACAACTGGGAAGCTAAAATGATTTAAATTTTACTCAAATAAACATGACACAACTTTGCTTATTACTACAGAGAACACAAAAGCCTCCATGACACCGAGGTAAGTGATAGATTTTTATTTTTATTTTTAGCATGTTTGTCCCTCAGCTTTTACACACAATGCTATGGTAATCTAATATTCATCTCTTAAAAAGGACAAAGACTCAACTCAACTCAGCTTTATTTATAAAGCGCTTTAACACCAGCCGAAGCTGAAACAAAGTGCTGTACAGCAGAGATAATAAATTAAATGAACAACAACATAAAAGCTAAAGAACATCATAAAAGCAATAAAAATCCCATACAAAGAACAAAAGTAATAAAACAGGTAAAATCAAACAATAAAACAAAATAAAAAGATAAAGATTCAAGCTGGGTTGAAGGCCAGGCTCTCTTTTTCGTGTTCCTGTTAACAGTCTTGCAGCGGTGTTCTGAACCAGCTGTAGACGTGCAAGAGAAGACTGACTGACTCCAAAATAAAGTGAGTTACAGTAATCCAGCCTTGATGAGATGAATGCATGGACTACTGTTTCAAACTGCTGCCTAGAGAGAGCAGATTTAATCTTTGCCAATTGCCTTAGATGATAAAAGCTCAACTTAACTGTTGCGCTAATTTGACTATCTAATTTAAAATCACTGTCCATTTTAAAACCAAGATTAACAACTGTGGACTTTGCGTACATGGCTAGGGGACCAAGCTCAAAAGGAAGGGTCTCACATGGGCCATTTGGTCCAAACACAATTGCTTCTGTCTTCTTTTCATTAAAATTGAAAAAGTTTAGGGCCATCCATACCTTAATATCCTCAAGACATGCTAAAAGAGTTTTAATTGACTGGGCATCCCTTCGCTTCAGTGGTACAGAAATTTGACAGTCATCCACATGGCAGTGGAACGAGATGCCATATACAGTAAATATAGTAAATAAAGTGCAAAAAGCATAGGTTCTAAAAGCCCTGGGGCACTCCCCATGACATAGGTGCAGAGGGGGATTCAAAACCAGCAAGTTTGACACAAAAGGTTCTATTTACCAAAGGACCTAAACCACTCCAGAGCAGTGCCACAGATTCCCACTTGGTGTTGTAAGCGTGTGAGTAGAATGCTATGGTCTACTGTATCGAAAGCAGCAGTTAGGTCCAACAAGACAAGAATTAGTCATTGGAGTCACATGCCAAAAAAATGTCATTAAAAACCTTCAGTGGTGCTGACTCTGTGCTATAGAGTGATTTAATCCAGACTGAGACACTTCAAGGATGTTATGCTCATCAAGAAAAGATTTTAGCTGTAAATACACAGTTTTCCAATATTTGTGATACGAGTGGAAGCTTGGAGATAGGCCTAAAATTTCCCAACACAGTATGATCAAGACCAGGTTTCTTTATCAAGGGCTGCACTACTGCATGTTTGAATTTAGCAGGGACCTTACCAGAAGACAGGCTGCTATTAAAATATTAAGAACCAAGTGCCCGATACTTTGGCAAACTGACACAAAAAAATAAATAAACCGGGAGATTTGTGTGAATCTCACTCTTTAACCAAATATGATGCTGTGGACAGGAAATGTCATTACATTTCATTAATTTCATTCATTGTCTCAGTTATGTGAACTCAAAGTATTTAACATAACATAACAAAAGGGACACAGTCTGGTATTTGTGTAAAAAGTGTGCCCACACTGTATGTTTGATTGATATTCAATGTCAAGGACATTTGCTCTTTATAGCAATGAAGGACTTAATTTTAATGTTTTTATTTAACTCACTGTGACCACAATGTGTCACTTATGGCTACTTTTGGTGAAGACTTTAATCTCTTATAGTTGGAGTTATGACTATAAACAGTGGCAAGTCATTAGGTAAGTAACTTTGTCTATCAAACTACAACTTTACCTAATTAAACAGAGTACTATTTACCATATGACTTTTACATGATGTAATTGAACACACATCCTGCAGTTGAAATATGTTGTAAAAATTTTTAATATTTGACTCCATTGCTCCAGCTCTGACTCACTGGTTCACTTTAATTGTTTGTGTCTGGTCATGTTGTAATGCTGTGAATTATTTATGATGCAACAACAAGACCTGGTCAGCGCAGACTGACTGACTTCAGGGAATGTTTGTGTAGATTAAGAATGATATACTCGTAACTTCACAGAGCAAGTACAATGCTGGGGCATGAAAGTGAGTTACATAACAAAAGCAAACATCATACTCATTAAAAGGTAGAGAGCAGTCGACATTATCTTTGTGTTGTTGCGTGTGTCATCCACAAGGGGGTGCCACCATGTTACGAGTGTGAAAATGACTACCTCAGTTCAGCCTCAAACTCACTCCTTCAGGCAGGAACACACACATTTGGATAAAAAAAAAAAATCACAATCAAAACCAAGATGCTGCATAGAAGTATGATACAGTATTATCTAGTCTTTGGAGATTGTTTATGTGTGTGAGCATGTTGAGAACAAACCATTGTGTGGTTTGTTTAAAAACTGAGATTTAGAAAATTTTATTTTCAAGTATGTACAAACATTTGAAAAATGAAAGTTATTAACCTGAGATCTTAGTTCTACGTTAATCCTACGTTGAAGTCTAAACAGGTTTGTGAGAGTTCTAGCCTAGGATTACCATCCTTCAAGCTAGTAAAAGGTGTTTAAAATAGTATCCAGGAACACGTTTAATTGTTCCTCTGAAACAATGAAAATTCCTGAAGTCAAAGGCTGTGTGCGGTTGCTTCCTCCCTGGTCAGACGAGTTGTGTTTGCTTTTATTGCTTTCTTCAAAGAGAGTCTGAACCACCACCTTGATACCTTTTTGAACTGTTTTTTTTCCAGTTTTTTTGCTGCATGAAAGAGCTTGGGAATGACGATAGAGTGGCTGGTAGCAACAAAGTTTGTTTATTGCTTCAAGAATTTCTCAGTTTTCTCCTCATTGTTGTGTAGTTCGACGATTTGTCTCACTCAGTGTTTGTACAGCAGGGATGACTATTGTGAGGAAGGATATTTAGTCTAATTCAACCCAGGCAGACATCCCCTCCCTGCTGCATAAGACAGACCTCACAATCAAAGTATAAGAATCACATCCTGTACGTTGACCTCTGTGTAGGACACTTAATCAGCATGAAGTTGCATCACTGTTACAAATATTTACACTTATTTACAAGTAGTGTTAAGCAATCGATTGAACTATTAATCCTGTGTGGAGCAAGAAATGGAGGATAACTAGTTGCACAAGTTATCTGACTGATAATTCAACAAAAGAATGACCGTTTGGCCTTTTCCAGTTCTTGATGTGTCAAAATGAATTAAGACTCTGGCAATGTGCGGAAGGACTTCTGTTCACTCACACCTGTAGGGAATCAGCCTCATGCATTCTCCTTGTGTTTATGATTTAATAAGACCACGTGGTTCTTTTAAGAGCCATTAGTGAAAAACCTCAGTGCTGGAAGCTGAATAACAGCAGCTTAAAGTGTCTCCGCCTTCTCAGCAGAATCTAAATGGCCGAGTACATTGAACACAGTCATTACTTCAATTCCCTCACACCCGATCAAAATAATAGGATTTTGACCATCAGCATTACAACATGCTGGGTGGTGTGCAGTGATGTGTGTAGAAGAACAAGGGTCCAGTGTTTTGAAGGGTCCAGTGTTTCACTACCAGTGAATGACCTGTGCAACTATTTGTGTAATGTTGTAATGTCTGTGTTTTGCCTTTTGGCTCTGTTACTCTCATCATTTTCTTCTCAATCATCAGCAATTTACACCTCAAATGAATGTCATATCAGTTCCCACAGAAAGAAAGACCAATCCTGACAAAGAGAGTATACATGTTAAAAAAATGCATGTTATACATGTTAAAATACACTGCTCGAAAAAAACACTTTGAAAACACATCAGATCTCAATGGGAAAAACAAATCATGCTGGATATGTATGCTGATATGGAATGGACAATGTGTTAGGAATGAGAGGCCACATCATTTGATGAAAATGGAAATTATCAACCTACAGAGGGTTTAATTCGAAGTCACCAAGAAATTTTAACTGAAAAACTGATGCGACAGGCTAGTCCAATTTGCTGAAATGTCATTGCAGCAACTCAGAATGGTTTGTATGGTGTCCTGGGGTATCTCCTCCCAGATCCTGACCAGGGCATCACTGAGGTCCTGGACAGTCATAGCAGACCGCAGGCAGCATAATGTTCACCGTGGCTTCTCCAGACCCTTTCACGTCTGTCACATGAGCTCAGAGTGAACCTGCTCTC
>JAUBNQ010000023.1:20607704-20619417 GCA_032353495.1 Ctenopoma kingsleyae
AGAACATAAACATGACGGTATTAGTTGGTTGGGTGAGTGCTAACAGGTGTCACCATTATTTAAGCACAAATGTATTTTTTCAGCCTGTGTAGGTTCTTTTTTCTCATTTTGAGATGTTTAACTGAGGAAACACAGCAAAAAATAAAAAGTTTCTTTTTAGGTTGGTGGTGCATTTGTAGGTTATATAAACCAACTGTCACTGGCATCATCTGACTGTTCCTGTGTTGCAGAAGCCAAGTTAGAAACTGACTGGTTGTTATTATTAGAAACCAAAAAAAAAAAATCTCTCCCTTTTCTTATATGTCTGTGTGCGTGTGAGTTTTGGAAGTTAACTGACTTAACAGGAACTGTGTAGGTAGGACAGCAGCTCTGCATTGCCAGAAGTGATGTGGTGGTTTGACCTACAATTAAGCTTGATCAGTTCCATTTTAGAAACTGACTGGTTGAATATATGGTAAGTTATATTAATTTTTATATATCACACCTGCTTTGCTTCTAGTGTTTTTTTTTATAGAAGCCTACTGAGGATTATAGACTATGTGCAGCATGCCAACCTGCACGCACACATTTTCTATTTTGAGTGTGTTAGTGTGAGAGGGTTTAAACCACAGGCACTGTGATCTGTGAAGAGGCTGAATGTGACGAGACGTTTGCGTGGTGAGTCACATAGAAAGAATGAGATAGTGAGCACAAGACCAGGCGCACGTCTACCATGAACACCTAGACCAACCAAATCAAACAAGATGTCATCTATTTATTGGACCTATTATAAATCCTTCGTAGCCATTACTGTTTACTCAACACACTGGCTTGGTTAATCATTGGATCATCATGATAATGTAGCATAAATTCCCCTGATTTAAAGTAAATAAAAATAAGCAGAGTATGAATGAAACTGAACATGTGAACTGAAATTACCTGCAAATCAACAGTGGACTAGTAGATGACTGCACAATGAGCAGAGCTGTACCACATGTGTGGCTCCTCCTTGGTATCAAATTCCAGTTTCCTTTGTGAGGTCTGAATCATGACTTGAAACAAAGTCAGTTTTAACAAAGAGAAAAAATCGGAAGCAGTAGGTGAGGCAGAAGATGGTGGCATCACCAAAAACTTTGTCTACTCTCTCTCCCAGGGGGAAGAGTGCAGCCACAAAAAGGTACAGAGGAAAAGAAAGATGGAAGATTGACTACACAATTAAAAACAACAGGTAGAGACATGAGGAGATACTAGATGACAGAGTAAACAGCAATGCAAGAGACATATAGACAGAGAGGTAGAGGAAAAGAAGGAGAGAAAGTCACTCTGTGGTTATGGTCACATGAGAAGCTGGCAGTGAGAGAGGTTGAACCACTAGTCCTGCACATGCTGGGTGCTGTGATATTTTAATAATGCATCATTATGTTGAAAACAACAACTGGCCTCAGGTTTCTGTTGAGTTAATGTGGGTTCACAGTCACATGAGTCTCACTACCTTGCCTAATGAAAAATGCAATCAGGCACTTCTTACACCAAAAATATTTTTGCATCACTTGTGGCGAGGCCTAAAGACGTTGATGTCTGTCATTTGACTGACTGTTTGTCAGTCTGTTGGTCAACCACTGACCAGGCTGTTACTGTAAGAAATTTTACATGAACATGTGTAGTTCTCAGAGGACGACATTGAGCTACTTAACTGTGGTAATAAAAAATTAGCCGGACAGAGCGAGAAATAAGCAAACAATGGGGCCAGTTGTTATCTACTTTATTTGGAAAGTAAAAGCAAGAGTTGGCATATCTGACACATTGGTAATAATCCCTCTTTCTAGAAGAAAGCTCTGTGAAAGTTCAATTATGGCAAACAGTGTATGTCAAAGCAAAGCAGGCAAGTTTTCCACGACCAGTTGGGTCATAATTTTATAGTCCACCTTCATCACTTTCTTCTACAAAGCTTTGGTAGCAATTAACTTAGTGAATAAATTTTATTATTCATAAAAAAAACTAAACTCAGCAGTTAACTTCATGATTTCCTCTAGTGTCATTTCTGGTCAAGTTATATGCTATAATAAGCTATATCAAAAGCATTATAATGAAAATCTTGGTCATAGGTTCATGTCATATTTCCATAATAGAATAAATTTTTTGCTAAAGGGGTAGTAGAATATGGTGTCTGTTTGAAAGCTCACTTTGGGAGGTGCTGTCATGCTTCTTTAAAAGATTGTTGTTATGCTTTTTACCACAAATGCATACATTAGCCACAAACACTATACATCTTAGTTTGTAAATCACTGCTTTTCAGCGCCTTGTGGACAATACGATTTCCCGCTCACCAGCAATCTAGATGCACTGTACATCAGCCTACATGTGGAGCACAGAGCAATACAATGAGTTACAATCAGTATTGCCACACCGATAACGTCATGCGACAACAGACATCAGTCATAAATTACAGTACAGTAAAAACGTGACTGGACAAATTGTTTTAAAAGACGGTAGGCCTGCTTGCATGTCTTCTGTTTGGCTTAATGCCCATCTTAACTCATTTGGCTCACTC
Source organism: Ctenopoma kingsleyae (assembly GCA_032353495.1). Lineage (NCBI taxonomy): Eukaryota > Metazoa > Chordata > Actinopteri > Anabantiformes > Anabantidae > Ctenopoma > Ctenopoma kingsleyae. The sequence continues at coordinate 20,610,235 of JAUBNQ010000023.1, forward strand.
TGCAGACCCCAGAGATGGTCCAGTGAATTTCTGCAAACACTGCAGCACCACACTAATGCCATGTGACAATCTGTTTTTCTATTTTGCAAGGTTTTTGTGGCAGCGGTGGGAGTGACATTTTTCTAATTGGACATAATGATGAAGAGATAGGGAAGCAGATTCTTTGTTTCAGATTATCATTCGCCGGCTTCTCTGAGGGTCTCGACTGCAGTATATCATCTGTGTAACTACACATAAATCAGATACAGAATGAACACAACCCTCTTTCTTCTTTTCCTCTTTTACTTGCATTAGAGTTGAACTTGTGTTTTCCAGTCTCTAACCCACCGACATTTGTCCCTCTTTGCAATAAAGTAAAGCTTTTTCATCTGCTGTACTAACACATATCTAGCGTCTCTATAGACAGAATACTTTTATGTTTTCTATGTCATCATGGGAATGGGTTACTAATTGGTCAGAACCTAGGAGATATTTCAAGTATTTCCTTCCTTTCCTTCCTTCTTATTGAGCCTAAGCATATAAATTGTGTATAGTGGTGTCAGTGTAACATCATGAATTAAACTGATAGTGGGGCTCTTCTCTACAAATCTGTAGGAGCGACCATAATCACTCTTGTCTCACAAACTAAAATGCATTTAATGTAAGTTACAGTCAAAGTCAAACAATGGCACAAGGGTCATGGGAAAGTTTGCCGCTGAACATCTGCATTAATGGCTCATATTTTATACTGTCCTCCTTTGTTTCTGGCTCCCTCTCCCCTACATGCACCCCACTGGTGTCTTAATCAGACAGGACGTACTTAGGGAGCCTGTGGCACCAGGGATGCAGCCTTTGTGGGTCCAGCAAGGAAAGGAAAGGAGCGTGTCAGCGATTTACAGCCTTGTTTGGCTTCTTGCCTGCTGCCTGGTCAACTGAGTTTCTGCGGGGGCACTGGGCAGAGTGACAGGGCAGTTACAGTGAATCAGGACCTTGTTAGACCTCAGTAGGTTTGCAAAGATAGATGAGGCGAGATGGAGAGAATAAGAATGGGCTGGAATTCTGGCTACATCTGAACCAGCTGGTTCATTCAGGTTTATACTCAGTGATCGTGGTGCCAAAAACCCATGCAATGAAGCAATTTGTTCTGAGGGCTCTTTTTTGTGTTCTGGATGTGCTGATACGGAGTAGTCTCATGAGTCTTAAAAATGACCTCTGCTCATGAGTGAAATCCTCTTACTATCCAAATGTACAAATTGTTGCTTAAATCTGAGAATCAACTTGATCCTTGAAGTTAACTGTGGAGCTGATAGGATACTCATACAAAATACTGCACCTATACAAGCACAGATAAAGCTTTTTCCTGTGCTTTTTGTACAATATACATTCAAACATTTGGATATTGTAACCTCTTGCTCAATGATAGCTGGGATTGGGTCCAGCACTTCTGTGACCCTTAAGAGTACAAGAAGTAAGGAGGATGGATGGATGCAGTATATTTTATATGGTTAGACTACCTGAGACATTTCACTGTGAAGGATTACACTACAGCCACCAAAATCTAAAAATGATATGACTGAAAACTCACCATGTTAGAGGCTGCACAACCATTGTTTTTGACATTTTTTCCTTACATTCGATCTTGGTAACTTTTGTTGACTGTATCTTGTAAATGATGATTTCACAACAGATCTCAAATCATAAAGAAATTAATAGTTCCAGATATGTTGTTGTTGTTTCAAGTCTTACCAAACGAACAAGTGAATTTTATTTTTTATAATATTTAAATTTTGTGCTTAAGTATAACCTCATTTTAATCTCAGAAAAACCTTTAAAGCCTGTGTAAACTTGTTTGAAGTATTGTACTTTATCTGGAATCCTAACGCTTTGCTTTAAATCACTATTAAAACACTTATTTATTATTGGGATTAGAGTGCTATAGTGATAATAACTTATTTAGACATGGAAAGCACTATTATTAATTCACAGACTACATTAACTGATTAATAACCACATAATAAAGACTTCACTTTAAATGCAACACAAACAATCTCAAAGAAAAAAAGTCTCATTATAAGAAGAAAGAAATTCCAGTGAGATAATAAAACATACTAACATAACAATAACAGTTATTTGTATGGTGCCAGATCAGGGCCATACGTTCTAGCACCTGTAGCTGTACAGGTCATTAAACCGATGACCTTACTGACCTGCTCACACTCAGCTTTTTCGTCTAACTAATGAGTCAATATGGATATCATTTAAATGACTGCCTTTTTTTTTTTTAAATGGTTCTGGTTCTAACTAGGCAATCACCTGACTGTGCAGAAACCACAGAGCAAAGATTTAGCATTAGTTTCTAGAAAAGTGGAGAGCATTAACTCTGCTAAGGAGCAGCTTTACACCTCTTATGTAATAAACCCTTATTTGCTTTAACTGGTGCCTTCAAGATGAGACAATTATCTCAGTTATCTCAGTTATAGATGTGGTAACCTGCTTTATGAGTTGGTGATGTGGCGTGTGAAAATAGCTCTTGATGGATGAATGAAATGAGTCTCTTGGTATGTCACAACTACGGAAACTACAAACTATTCAACAATTAATTTCCATACAAACTAACAACTGAATATGTTGTGGCTGCTAACGTAAGTTGGATAAACATGATCTGGCTTTGTTTTCCCATCTAACTAAATTCCACCATTCCAATTACATAACATATTTAGTGTTAATCCTGAAAGTGGTAATAACAACATGAAAACAAACAGGCAAAGCAGACTTAAAATTCTACAGCTTTACATAAACCCATTTCCAGCAGCTGAATAATCCCGCTGGCACTTTGTCTATGTGTTGGAATAGTTTTAGACGTAAAAGGGCACGGTGCACTGGACACATTTGTACAACTCAGAGACATAGAATAAAATATCACCTTTGTTAAAATGGTGATTCAGAAAAAGCAAGTATGTGATGAGAGACACAAAGTCAGATGGTAGGTGGAGGTCATGTAGGCAACAGGAGGCACCTCCCGAAAGCTTTCTTTTACACAACTAGCCCAACTAAACAAGGAGCCAGTGTGATTCCACCATCAGAGCTAGTTCCTACATGGACAACTACACATTCTGTCATGGAAGGCATTTTCCAGGTATCTCAGCTACGTGAGAGAAAGAGAGAAGACTGAGCCTTTATCCACAGTTAGCAAAACTCCTGGGGGACCTGGGAAAAGTGCTGTGTGCTTATTCTACCCAGATGAGCCACCTGAACCAGGAAGACTTTGATTCTAGGAGAAAGGCAGCACAGCACTATCTCCAGCTTTTGGTTGAGTCCTTACTTCAAACTATTGGTCTGGAGCTGGAAACCAGAGCGGAGGGCAATGTAGGCTGCCAAGAAGCTGCAGCATTGCAACATTAGGTCTGCAGGGTATGAAGTGTGCTCATTTAAAAAACGTCAGAATCATTGTGTTACAATAGGATGGGGGCAACTAAATGACAAATTCTAGGCAGCAGTGAAACCAGTGAGGAACAGGCAGCAGCTTGGGATGGATGTGTAGGAGCTTGGTAGATCTTTTGCTGGAAACAGATGGGACAGACCTGTTTTTGTTATGTTGTGCCAACGAGATGCCTATTGAGGGTGCTTACTTTAGGCAAGTGGTCCAACTAAGTAAAGGTAGTGGCCTCTTGTAAACGTAGATTATGGTGATGGTGAGCCCATTGTCCATGAAGTCAGCACTGAGGGGGATGAATTGAGTATGGTGCCAGAGAGGATGTTAGTGATACTTTTGCTAGCTGCAAGGAATTAGGCTGTGCTGACCACCAATGACCTTTTACAGCATAGGGACAACTACACATTCAGTACAGGCAGTGGTTCCCATTCTCAAAACACTTGGTTCGGCCTTGCATGCTCCCAGCTCTGGAGCTTAGCTTTCTGGTGGTGGCTTGTCAATCCTGGTGGCCACCAAGAAAGCTGGTGGCGCCAGTTCTTAACAAGTGAAGATGTTGCATGACGAGGCAGGAACTGGAGATTGAGTAGTTGCATCTGGTCACTGATTGTTCCCAGTGCATGCTCATGACTGGTTTAAACTTCCTGCAGACAATCTAGAAGCAGCCAAGTGGAAATGGCACAGTATATATTATTTATTAGGAGACTAATGATGAAATGGGAAACAGGAGGTGGGTGTATGAAATCAGGTGACTGATAAGGAGGGGTGGTATGTGGTAACTGCAGGAACAATAGGCATGGCGGAATCTCATGAGAGATGATGAGAGAGGAAGGAATTAATAATTACAGCAAAAGTTGTTTCAACCTGCATTAGTTAAGGAGGCTGGGCAAGGTCACTTGGAGGAGGTTAATAGTCATAAGCAGTTGAGAAGGATTCGGATTTGCATGCCACAGCTTTAGAAGATCACAACATAGGTGTAATTGAATGATGCTTCTAAGTAGAGAATTAAATCAAAGAAAGCCTTGGATAACTCTTGTCTGATTATTTGTATTGTAAAAGCTGTAAAAGAATAAAAACATTGCAAGTTGAGACCAGAGGGAAAGTTCAGTGGGTAAAAGGTCATTGGTGATTATTAGTTTATTTGTCTTTAAGATGTAATTAAGTGTTGCATCTCTTAGATAGAATAAAGCTAGAATAGAACACAATAAATTCATAAAATTAAATAATAATAAGATTATTAGCCTTTTGATTTTGAGTTAATTCATCTGCATTCTTGCAATCCTCATTATTTATTTTTTCAATAGATAAATATTGGATATTTTATACAATTGTTATGTTACAGAGCATATACGGAATAGACAGACAGCTTAAAGAGCTGTTAGCATGACTGTAGACTAGTGTTGTTTCAGTAAAATCTATAGGCACTGTTCTGCAACAGAAGTGCACAGGTGAATGCAACATGCAAAGATTAATCCAGCAGACAGTGAAAACTAAACTCCAGTTCATATTTCTGTTCACTGTAGATATAGCTTATCCTGTTGCCCATGAGTATGAGGCAAGATGGATAGGTTTGTATATAACAGTGGTAAATGTTGAATGTTTCAATGGAAATGTGTGAGTGTGCACACACATACACTTCAGCTTATCAGTCACTACTGATAGGCATGGCATGACAGAGAATAGCAAAACAGATGTCCCAATTTTAGACGTGTTGGCATTGTCCTGCAGCAGCTCCAGTTTCAGACCTCAGGGGACGGTGAATGCAGTGACAGTATTGCACTGAAATGCACCTTTATCACAGGCTATGGGCAGTTCTTATGACTGAGTGAATGATGCTGAGGTTGTGAGTGTGACGAGTTCAGAAACTCATTTTGTGTCATACAGAAAGTATGTGAAAAAATGTCTTCTTGTGACAGTAACAACGCTGCCAGTCAAGTGTTCACAATTACAGTGCTACAAAATGAGGACTATTCATTCTGATACTATCTGATAGGAAACCACTGTAAAAACATGGAGTACAACCAGACATTGTTATCTCTGGAGCAACGCTGCTAACATGGCTAAAAATAGTGGTTCCAATAGCTGTGGTCCTCTTTGGTTGAGGCCCTTTGTGCCAGAGGACATTCATTTGGATTTGCTGTATCCATGGTTTTGTAAGTGATGTCCCCAGGAGTAATGGTTACCCTTTACAGCTGCATTCAGAGCGTGGACATGTCTCACTATTTTAACAAGCAGCAGTAGTAGTAGGAACATCTTGGCATGAGATGCATTGGATTCCGAATGTTTAAAAAGATGAATACCAGTACAGACTATGGCCTTGTCCTACAAGACATGTCAGTGAAGAGCCAAAGGAAAACTATCAACAAAGAGGCCAGGTCCCTGACTCTGTAGCAGTGGGGGCACATGAAGGTCACTGCTCTGTCATGCTGTTGCATCTTCACTGCAGTCTCCACACAGGAAGTTCCATATTTCGGACAGATGTTAATCATAGAAACCCATGGAATTTTACATGATTTAAATACAGTTGGGTCTTGGGAGATCAGTTTACTGGTGCATTTATCAAATTGTAATTGTGTATTACCCATATTTTTTCTTTCTCTATATATAGAATATATGTAGAACAGATATTCTGACTATGCATTTCTGAAATATGTTATTTATCATTGATAGGATTTATTATTAAATATATGCTTTCATTTCCCCTTATTTGTTCTTCTATAGTGCAAAATAAAATAAAAAAGAAAAGAAAATAGCTAGCAAGTAGAAATTATTGCCATCATGAGGCCTGCATATGACTTTTCTTTATTTTCTTCTTCTTTTTTGAGAAAATACTTCTTGACTCACCAAGCTTAGCTACTTTATGTTATAATCTGTAATGTCTGAAACTTAAAGGCCGATTTAAGGCCACTAAGGGCAAATCTGACATCTCAGGGTCTTATCTTACATGTACTGTAAACAGCAGTGACAAGAACAACAGGCACCAGTGATGTACTGTTATGACCCCACGATGAAAGAAGGCCTTTGATGCATTTGTGTTTTTAAGGGCCACAACCCAGGCCGTACAGAGCAGGAAACAAACCTGTTTTTTGATAGATCCAAGCCCAGGCTCTTGGGAGAATCCATAGTGCGTCTACTTGTTCAGCTTACGGAAGAACTCCAGTGAAGACGCAGTGATGCTGTAATACACATCCTGCTGTCGCATTTCCCCTCATGGACTCCTTAGCTTTGCACAATCAAAACCAGGTTTTAATAATGAGTGATCGATGTATAACATATTAATGGGTGAGATTTATTACAGCCGGAAGGCGGATTTTATTAATATTGCACGGAACCAGACATCGTTCTCCCCATTTTCTGTCTTTAACCCATGCTAATCATCATCTGTCTCTATTTTGTGTACAAAGAAGAGAGTAGTATTAATCTACACATCTAGCTCCATGAACTCTCTAAACCAAATGCTGAGCTTCTCCTTTAAAATCTATGACTGTTCAGCATGATGTAATGACATTTTTACAAGCTTGCATGCCTGTATTTTTCCATGTCCTTTATAACATTTACATCAGTGCCCTACCCACAGACACATGCCATCAGAGGACTAAATTAAAGTGTGTGCTCTTCTGGGATCTCTACATGATTATTTGACTGTTGTGTTGTGACTCTTCAAGGCGCGGAGACACAAACCAGGTAAACATATATGCAACTCAGGTCTGTATTAATTTATTAGTCAAAGTTCATAAAAAATTGCTAAAGTAAACACATGCAATTATTTTTCTGACATGTCATCACTTTTGCTCAGTGGCAGATTCATGGATTTCACTCCTGAGCTGCTTGGTTCCTTGTGTTGTTGCCATCAATGTTTAAGGCACCAGTAAGGGTTCCTCCAATTTACTCAGAGTTTGTAAATAGAAGGAAAATGTTCAGTCCTGATTAATTTGACAAGGCACAGTAAACTGTGAACATAAGTCTGGCTTTACAACAAATACACACAGAGAAAGAGCTCATTGAAAAGTGACTGAGAGAAAACTGTGAGTGCCCAGTACAACCAAAGCCTGTCCTGAGAAGAGTATTAGCCGCACAAAGGCTGGTGATGGACACTGGCTCGTGAGAATAACATTACAGGCGAGCCTACGTGCACAAGGGCACAGATCCAGTCCTGGGTCCTCTTTGTGAACAGGAGAATTTGAGCTGCCAGTTCAGTCAGGTGAAAATTAGCCCAGGGTTTCACTAGAGATCCTGTCAGGTGCACATGGTGCATATGTTTCAGACATGAAATCAACAATGTACAGACCATAATATTGCTAGAGTATATTATTACATTCACAACATGACACTTATCGAAAGTGGCTTGCAAGTTACACTTACACACATATGAGGAGTAACTTGGGATTCTTCGACATGTGGATTGGAGAAGTCAGGGATCAATTCGCCAACCATGCAGTTAGTGGACAACCTGCTCTAACGCTTGAGTGATGTTCACCCTCAAATTGTCTACAATTAAATATAAAAATAAAAAATATGACATTATAAAGGTATCAGCCAACATTTTGTTCATGTACGAACAATATATAAAAGTAAGTCTTTGTTAGAGCCAGGCTATTTGCTGGACCTGTTCCAGTCTAAGCTAAAACATGCTAACTGCCTGCTTCAGGCTTTGGCTTCATATCTAGAATAAATCTATTATCCAGGGTTGTTATGTGATAAAATTGCTTTTGTTTGCAAGAAAAAACACTCTTAGCCTAATTCATATATTTTCAGACCAGAATTTCAAAGCAATAACGAGTGATTGATTTCAACTAATAGTTTAAAATTTAAATGTTTGCTTAAATATGCTTCTTTCTGTATTGCGCTCAATATAATGTGTCAGATTTAGAGTTTCTAGTAGCCATTCTGGCTTTGGGAAAAGACAGGCTAGCTGTTTCTGCCTGTTTCCAGTCTTCATGCAAAGCTATGCTTAGCTACATCTGGTTTATTTCCCAAAATATTTAAAATATTCCTTGAAATTATTGTCCCTTTAAAATTCTTTATTCCAAAAACATAAGTTGCATACCAAAGAAGATTCCTCTGTGAATAAGTGAAGAACCTTTTTAAACAGGAACTCAGGATTATTGTTTTAATTTGTGTTTAATTTTAACAATTGATAATGCCGTATGTGTTTTGGGCACATTTTGTTCAAACAGGACAAAAGCTGGACTCCTTGTAACTGGCATCCTGACCATTTGATTAACTACACAACACCATCCTTTAGAACAAACAGCAGTTTTTGTCAAGTCTTTGTTCTAGAAAAATGTCTGTTATTGTTTTCTTTGGGCTTTCAAAGGATTTGAATGTCAAAACCAAATATAAATAAACTGTTCCATAATGTGTCATTTTCCCCTGTTGTCTCCTTGCTACTGCTGATGTATGAATACAGACGTTCTTCCTCTTCGACCATGATGATTATTTTCTTTCCATTTCAACGTGCTTCAACCGGATACTTCCACTCCACCTGTAACCAAAGGGCTGTGCATCGTCTGTGAAGAGGTGATGTCACCTCAGGTCCGGCTGTATTGGTTAGAGCATTCGTGGACAAGCAGAAGGTATATGGAGAAATGCACGGTCTTGGTTAAAAACCTCGTTATTTCACGTATTGTATTGAATGTTTAAAAGAATGCACGTTTAATGCCCTAAAAAGAAAGGAAAAGTGTTGTTTACTATTCCTGCAAACGTATGTGTGATATGTAGGAAATAGTATAAGTGAGAATAACGAGAGGGATTCCTGGAAAATTCCTGGAAAA
>JAUBNQ010000023.1:20627694-20642814 GCA_032353495.1 Ctenopoma kingsleyae
GCTAATGCAATTATGTGACACTTAAATGAAAAGTCACTTTTTTTCATGGTATATTTAGTCAGCAGGATGCACCACACAGCCCCATTGTGCATTGATTCAGTGCTGGAATAGGTGAAGTTGGTTTTCGTGACCAGGGTGGGAAAGTAACACCAAACTCAAACCAAATAGATTTTGGCAGCTGAGTTTGTTTACTGATGGAGCATTTTGCCAGTTCTAGTCAGAGGTTTTTTTTTTTAATTTTGTGCTGGTTTTCATCGTATTTGAACCCTTATTCCATTAATTGTTCATAAAACCAAGTGTAAGTCACAGAATGTCATTAAAATCCAGTAGCAACATGCAAGCAGTTACAATCTTTCGTGTGTGTATGGAACACACCCAAACGTTCACAGTGGTTTTGCAGCTGGTCAAACCTCCTAACTGACAAACAAGCACTTCTGTAGTTGCAGGCCTGCACAATGTTGATGAGGAGGAATTTTGGACTTTACAGAGCTGCTTCTGTTCAGCCCTGTACTTAGGATGTCCTCAGCATCTCTGTTGGGCTAAGGTTTGGGCTCTGACTGGTCGGTTTGCATCCTTATTCTGCTTCATCAACCAACTTCTAACTTCTGTAGCCACAAATGATGATGCTCCCTCCACTGTACTGTTGGGATGACATGTTCATGTTGGTATGTGGCGCCCTTTTTAAGACTCAAAGAAGTAGGAACCCACACCTCAAATGTTGTTTCAATGCCAAGTAGGAGTCACTCAAGTTAACCTCTGCTGATGTTATTAGCTGAACAAAAAACGATTCACATATTTTCCCCAGAGTACACAGTGATCAGCTTTAAAAGACGCTGTCCTTACAATGGTGTGAACCCTTAATACTCTAACCAGTTTTAGGATTGCATGTGGTGTAGAGTGGTACACCGTGAAATGACAGGTTTTTGTGAATAGCAAACGAAGCCATCTTGTGTTAGTGAACAAATACAAAAACCTCATTAGGAATGTAAACACGAGTGAAAGCTGCAGCTGAGTGAAACATGCCTTAGGGATTTCTGAAGGTAGAGAACCAAGACTCAAGATAAGCACGAGTGGTGGTGTCAGGGCTGCTGTATGATCAGAAAATAGTTTTTGCAGGTGTGTCTTTGTTCTTTTTCCACTGAGGAAGTCACGCATTGTGTTGCTGCTTTTGGTTCCTTTACACAAGGAACCAAATTCATCTCACCCAATTTATTATTTTGGCATTTAAATTAGCAGGAGGGAATGTTGTCCTGCATTTGTGTGAGTCGTTTCTAGATAGATTTGCTCATTGTGACACAATACACATGTATAAAACAGGTTGGACACCAGTTGTAGATGAAAAATACTGACTAAACATTGAAATATCTGTATGTTGAACTAAGCCTATTGGCCCATAGAGCAAAATGTATGAGGCCAGGTTGAGGGAATGTGGGTTAAAGGTAAAGATGTCATAGAGGAGTGTTTGATTTAACTCTAGCAGGCATTGTTGCTGCCACTTTCGACAACTGTTTACAGCTGGATTTGAACATTTAAGGCTTTTGCAAATAATTCCAGCTATTCCCCAGAGGGGGCGAGACTCACACAGACTCCAGTGTTGACCTTTCCCATCAGGGACAGACAGGATTTCTCTGTTTATACAAAAAAGCAGCTGGTAGTACACTGGATACTCATTTCAAATCAGCTGAATGACATCAGTTGTGGTCGGTCTGCTCGTTGGCAACGTGGCTCCTTTAAGAAACCAGCGCACAGTCTTGAAAAGTGTTTACAAACTGTACCTAAACAGCCCAGTCACAGACTTGATGACCCTCCTAACAAGAGATCTCATTGGCTCAGAAGTGTAGGTGGGTCTTTAAGTCCTTTTAGTCACTCCCATGTTTTAGATTGAACAAGCTCGAGCGGCTCCAAAAATGCATACAGAATATTTCCTTCTGAGCTTCTCCTTCCTCATCATGCAAGGCAGGAATTCTCTCTCTCACGTAGCCCCACAGAAAAGTTACCCAGGCTACCTCTGTCACTGAATAGATGAATACTGCTATTTAAAAGTAGCCTGGAGCACTTTGGTGATATTACAGAGGAGCACACACAATCCTTTCAAATAGTTTCTGAGGACTCTCCTTTTTATTAAAACCTGGTGGGGTTGGTTCTGTCTTACTTCTTGGAAACTTAAATGAAAATTATGGAGAATCTGCCTCAAGGTTTCAGGTCGAGCTTCAGGTTTATTGAAGTTTTCACTGATATGCATGACATATAGTATGTACAGGGAAATGATCTGTTGTTTACCGTGGATGATATTGCAACATGGAGCAGACATTAAGGATGAGTGCAAAGACTGTAAACCGTAGATGACCACACACATACACAGTGTTAAGGGTACGAGTGAGCGTGCTCCACTGTACCTTCTTCTCTTGTAGCACAGACTTTAAATTTTCAGGTCCATCGTGGCGGGCTGTTTGTTGAGCTGGTGAACAGCTTGACAAATGGTATATTGTCAAATTCCTTGTTAATATATAACCACACAGTTCACCTCCACACCTTATGGGGAAGCAGTGAATACAGGGACGTATTGTTATATTAACAGCAGGTCAGATTATTACTTCATTATTACTAACTTCATAGTGATGAATCCACAGAAAACATCACTGCCCTGTACTGCACAATCCTTTTTAGAATCTTTCAGCTCATTGTTTTGGTTTTACAGTTCACAGCTTATGTGCCCTCTCTCATAAACGTCACTTTCAGCCGCAGGCTGCTGTTTTCAGGACAAAATGTCACCAGGATGAATGTGTGTTGTTGCAGATACTTCATTATACAATGATTTAATGTGTTGGCAGGTCAGAGGAGTTCAGGTACTCAGTGTTCTTCTACAGGGTAAATTGTAGGGGGTAGGATTAGAAAAATAACTGGAAGTATGCAGACTGGCAACAGAATGATTTATTTCCTGACAGTTTTTGAGGAATGAAGTTAGATTTTTAGTCATTTTGTCTGCATATGGTGAAGGAAAGAGATTATGCAGTGACTTCTATCCTGGTGAAGGTCAGATCTTTTGTTGCCATAACATACAGTGAGTAACCTGTCGGGTGTGAATCAGTGTGGCACAGGATTGGTGTGACTCTACGTACTTAAGGCAAAACATTAATCATCCTGACACAATGATTGGGGTGACATATGAAAGAAAAAAATACTGAGCAACTCTGGTGTCTGTGAAGACTCTCAGTCATCTAGGTGATGTTCTCTGGAAGCTGAGTCATTGCAAGTGAAAGGAAGAAGAAACAAACCAGAAGAAGTTGTCAAGTGGCCATAACTCAACTTCAAGAAAAGCAACTCTGTCCAAAGTTATAATGTTCATTCTTGACCTTTTCTGGTCAAAATGTTCTCAGTTCACATCGAAAGGGTTTGACTTAGAGGTTCCTAGAATCACACTAGGAGTAGAAATGACAATAGCTTTTGATGGACAACAACAAAGAGGAAAATTGTAGCTTGAGGCTGTTGTTTGTCTGTCTGCAGAAGGAGACCGAGACAGCGACATACTCCAGTCTGGTTTATTAACTTTTCGGTATGAGGAAAATCTCTACTAATCTACTGGGCTCTACTGTGTTCAAGCTTAGAAAGAACTCTATAATAACAGGTACAAGAGTGCAGACAATACCGTGAGCAGACGTGGGTCTAACAGGACCAGGTTTACTCAGATATCTGCGTAACTATGCTGAATAAAACCTGGACCTCCCCCTTCATGAATAGACTGACAGTACTGCTGAATGTCTGCCTGTTGGATGTGTCCTGTAAGAGTTTGAAGATAAATGTCTTCATTTGATTTCTGATCATCTTCACTCTGAGTTTTTTTAACAGACAATTTATTATGGGCTATGAACACATGATGAGGATCAAATTTGAGGAAGCTAAATGTGAACATTTTGTTAAGTCAGGTGTCACAGACAGTGATAAAGTAAGATAGTGGATGCAAAAACTGGCAATAAACGTTTTCTGACAAAACCTTCTTTTACTCTTTTGCAGCAAATTACGTTCCCGTTGATGATGTGTGTGGGAGCTGCTGTGATTGGCTCACTGCAGTTTGGCTACAACACCGGTGTCATCAATGCTCCACAGACGGTAAGTTACACATTTGCCAATATGTTGTTTTAACTGTATCTTCAAGAGGAATTTAAGGCCTGACTATAAAGCAATTAATCTGCTATAAATTTATACACTGGATTCTCACTGCCGGAGTCCCAGGACTGGTTGTTCTCTGACATGTTGGATTGAGGAATGGGATAGAAGTGGGTGGGTCGAGGGGGAGTTTAGGGGTGAGATAATAATAGCAGGATTCAGGCCTATGAGGTCCAAGGACATTTGTATTAACAGACTGAGAGCAATTCCTGTGTAAAAGAGTGTGTCCATGCCCAAAAATGGACTTCTTCTGACCAGGAAACAGGGTTAAAACAGCTAGACTAGGAAAGACAGAATAAATTAAATACAGCAGATAGACAGTCAACTATCCCCATAACAAAACAAGATGATGATGAAGTTTCCATGTCCCCCAAAGAGTAAACCCACAATAGGTTTTTATTACCAGACAGGTACACTAAAGACATTCATTTCCTGGAGATTTTTCATTTCACTGAAGATAAGTAACCACCATAAGTCTCCCAGTTTGCGTTGGTCTGAACACACCCTGTGGCTACACAGCTGTCTGTCCACAGGTCACAGGTGTGCCACCAAACAGGCCAGAGCTCAGCCTACTCTTTTCATTCACTTTTGACACACAGAGGCCGCAGTGTGCAGGAGACTGACTGCCACAGTGGCGTACTTTGCGGTGTTCAGCCGGCCCACTGTCACCACACTGTCAAAAACTATTCAGGAGTTTGATGTGAAGGCTCATTTGCAAAAGAAAGCAGTTTTCATCAGTTGTTTCAGGAGACATGACACATCCTCAGACTGTATTTACTATGAGACAGTCTGGACTCAGACGTGATCTTGTTTCCATTCCTTCTTCAGTCATAAAGAGAAGTTGAAGTGGGCAACACATGCTAACTAGTGAATTTTGGCCGTTGCCATTCATCCATGATTGTGCAAAACCAATAATGAAAGTCAGTACTGGAACGCCTTTTGTAATGTTTTGTAAGCTGGGAATGGATATAAACGAGCAGTCTGACCGACTGGGGCTGCAAACTTTGTTGAGTAATCTATTTTCTCGACTAATAAGTGCATCCAACAAAATATCTAACAGTCCTCACAATCCAGTACCTAAAGATGTTTAGTTTACTGTGATATAAGACAGTCAGTCCTCCCATTTGTTAAACAAATACTGAAATAATAAAAAAAATCGATGATCAGAAATGTACCTGCTAATGAATAAAGTAAGTCTGACTTTAAAAAAGTCTGTCTCCTCTCTCCGTTCCTCCTGAAAACAGCGTGTGTTGAGCTTCATGGAGCTCAGCTGAGGAGCTGCTTGAATGGTTTGAGAGGGAGGCGGTGACTGTAGTGTTTTACACACAGGGCTAGTGTGATCCTGCCCTCACGGCTTTTTATCCCCTTCCCAGTGCACAGCCCCACATACACACTCCCTCAGTTCTACGCAGCAGTACAGCGGAGAAACTACTTAACACAGGCCTTTTAAACCTTTTTTTAAGTTAATGACCACTTAAGATGCTATAATTATACAAATACAACCTTTACATTGCAGCAACACTTCAGATTATCACCAGCACCTCTGACCTCTGTGCTCCTGTGCACGATAAAGGCTGCATTGATGCTGCTGCTGCCTGTGACGCAGGCCCTGCGCTGTGTTACAGCGTCTCTGATTAGATATGCTCTTCCAAGGGCCTTGCTCTCGTTGGCCGTGCTGTCCTTCTTCCTTGTTTGACACCTCACATAATATCCTTATTTGGGAAGCTGTGTACTCAGGAGGGTCATCTGTGTTTTGTTCTATGTTAGTTTAATTTTGGGAACATCTTTGGTGCTAAGGGTTAAGGCTTGTACATTTTTCTGATAATTTTTTTTCACTGTTGTTAAAGGTTTCCTTGAGATTAGAGCTGTTCATCATGTTAACTACTACGCTGGCAGTAGCAATCCGTATGAAAAAAACTGCTCATTGCTTCCTGTGTGCTGGGTTATTTTTCTTCAAAGTCAAGGTTTTGTGAAAAAGTATGAGCTACCCTGAGAACAAGAAACTATTTTTGCGTATTGTTTGAAGATGATTACATAAGTTGAAGAAAGATTATTTCACTTGTTGCAATCATTTTGTTTCACTGTGTGCGTGCTGAACACAGTGCTCACCTTGACAACCCTGCCACCCGCCAGCTCCAACAACGTATGCTGACAGCTTGACGGCATGAATGGGCAGCTTGTTTCATTGTGTGGTGGAAGCCAGCTGGTGGTTTGGACAGCATGCTCTATTCAGATTAGACTGAGGAGCAAACACAAAATAATTATGTAACTTTTCAAGTCCGGCCATTGATTCGTTCCACTGTAGCCTGGTAATTGACTGAGCTGGCGTTTTGTTTCACTTCATTCATTGTGTTTGTGAGGTGGGCAGCAATGAAACAAGAATACTAAATATTCGCGCCCCCCCCCCATTGGACGTTCTCATATTTTATGATTTTATAACATTGAACCAAATAAGATTTAATTAATATTTTTTGACTCTTATCAACAGGAAAGACATCGGATGGATGTGTATTTAGGCTACAATAAATTAATAATCCGTTGTCTACACACAGGTTTAACTAATTGTGTAACGTCTAAAACCAGTAATCAGCTCCGCTTATTATCAAGGCATGTCTTGTTAAAGGGGCAGATACTTGACTGTGACTGAAGTTGAGATTAAAAATTCCAGCTGATGAGAATGTTAAATCTCTGTGGAGCATTGAGGAAACTGTAATCTTTCTCAGATTTTGTGGTGGACACGCACTTGTTTAAGTACATCATGTTGTCGTCCCCACTGCTCCTGCAGTGGTTTAATGGCACCTGAATTAAAAATAGTGGCACCGTCTCGATGAACCAGCTCCTAATGCTGACATGGTGGCAGTGGATGGAAAGTTCTCTTTAAATTGGTGAAACTTGGATGGAAACTGATGTAAAAACACATTAGGTCTAGTCAGTGTTGTAAAACCTTAAAACATGTGAAGTTCCAACTTTGTAGGCACTTATTATCTTTCTTTCCAGCTGTCCTTGATAGCCCTCCTTGCGAATGTTCAACCCCCTTTTAGGGTTCTGCTAAATAAAGCAGTTTTTAAAGGTCAGATGTGATACGACGTAGGTGAAGGGTACAGTACGATATATGAAGATATCTCACCAGGCGAGATCTTGTGAGTGTAAGTCGATAGTAGATGTGACCCAGGCTCTATGTCAGAAGGTGGACGTGTGACACAACGTAGAAAAGCCCTTGACATGTGATGGCCTCACTATTCATAACTGGTTCACAAGGACACTGCTTAGAGCTCTGACACTAGATCAACAGCCAAGTGTTTCAGAACAAATTTGGGTGATGTAACACAATCACAGAGGCACATGAAAGATCTAGAGTTCACGGTTGGTAATAACAGTGGTAGTAGTGGGAGGGTCAGAGGCATACTAGTAGTCACAGAGTTATATGAGATTGCAGACTGGATGGTGACCTTTCTGAATCATATGAGATGCATCGCCGTGACGTGACGCACACATAAACAGACGCAGGCTCTGGGACTTAACCCCTGTCACCAGATTTCCTGGGCGTGTGTTTGTCAATATTGTTGCCAGAAACTTGACACTTCATCATGACCAGCAAACTTCCTGGTTGTCAGGAAATGGAAATAATCATGCAGTGCTGCCACCAGCTGGCCACACAGTGGCAGCTCAGCTAACTCTGTGAATGAGCCTGAGCAAGAAGAAGACATAACAGCGATAATGACACCAACACTGTGACACAATCACTAGTTCCACATTCATATACTATTGTGTTTGTGTTTCATAATGAAATATAATACAAGATGATGCAATTCATTGTCAAGTAGGAAATACTGTTTACAAAGCCAACTCATTATAAATATTTCATTTGTGCAAAACTTCTGCTAAAATTGGCCTTTTTCCCCTGTTCAGATCATTGAGGAATTCATCAATAAGACGTGGACTAAGCGCTACAATGACGCCATCCCTCCAAACTCCCTCACAGCTATCTGGTCCATCGCTGTCTCTGTCTTCTCTGTTGGTGGCATCTTTGGCTCCTTCTCTGTTGGACTCTTTGTCAACAACTTAGGAAGGTAAAGTGGAAACAAATCCATTGCGGCACACAGTAGCATAAGAGAAAAATAAGATACCGGAACAATGTTTTTCACAAAAGAAGTAAAAAGTTAAAAAAAACAAAAAAACAGCTGTGTATTCAAATATAACTTTTTACTTAAGTGTGCATTAAATATATTGATGTTTTTTAGCTTCTACAAGTCCTCATCACAAATTCAGAAAAGCAATTAATCCCTGACACACACCTGTGTGTACATATAGTATATAGCATATAGTAGACGAGGGCCAGGAACAAATACGAGTGTAACAGAGGGACTACACATAAAATTTTTATAACTTGAAAATGGATTTAGAGAAAAATTAGTCTGAAAATGTTATGTCAATAGAGTATAATAATTTAAAGACACATTACAGATACTTTTGGAATATCAGAACATTTCCAGAGCTATACCGGACTAAAGAAAGTTAATTTAAACTAAAAAAATAAATCTTTGTATAGTACACATATGTAGTTTAATTTTGGTTAAATTGAACAGAAATTTAACTGTAACTTCTTCTGTGATGTCTCCAGGAAAAACTCGATGCTCTTGGCTAACGTCCTGGCCTTCATTGCAGCCGCTCTGATGGGCTTTTCAAAAATGGCAGACTCCTGGGAAATGCTGATCATTGGTCGCTTTGTAGTCGGCCTCTACTCTGGCCTCTCCACAGGCTTTGTGCCCATGTACATAGGTGAGATTTCCCCAACGTCTCTACGAGGAGCCCTGGGCACCCTGCACCAACTGGGAATTGTCGTTGGCATCCTCATTGCACAGGTTGGTGGGCGGAACTTGTTCCAGTAGATATTTTTTAATAATGTAAAATAAATATTGAATAAATTGGGAACAGGAATGGATTGGGGAGCATGAGGCCCTTGCTCTGGGCAAAAATGCACTCAACAAGCTCACTAAGCTAAACCAAGCCGGTACCTTTCAAAGTTTACAGTCTGTTTAATACCTATTTCTATAACTTTGTTGGTCTGTGTTCCTTGTCAAGCTGTGGCAGAACACTTTTTTATCTTTTAGTACCTGTGTTAGTTATTTGTTCTGTGACTAAATTTGGTCAGGGATTCATATTGAAAAGCAAAGCACAAGGAATGGTAAATTTAAGTTTATATGTATCCTGGGAGATGTCTTTGCATAGACTTTTGTTTGTACAGAGCAGAGTCCAATCTCAGTGTTCTACTGTAGTTTAGTTGCTTGTCGAATAACAACACTTACAAAGTATTTATTTGCACTTATCTCTCGTTAGCTGTTGTTAGCTCACCTGATGATGGCTGAGCTCACAACTGTTTTCTCTCAGCAACTTGTGTGGGCTCCACATACTGTATACATAACATCAAATATACTCCAGATATCAAATCTGCAAAGTACAACTTTGACTTGGAAAATAACTGATCCTTTGCTTCAAATTATTATTCTGTGAATAATTAAATGTTATGTTGTTGTGTGCAGGTCGTTCATATGTGATGTTGGTTGATTTTAGGTGTTTGGAATAGAGTCGATCATGGGCAACAGTGACTTGTGGCCTCTCCTGCTGGGCTTCACCTTCATCCCCGCTGTGATACAGTGCATCCTGCTGCCTCTCTGCCCCGAGAGCCCCCGTTTCCTGCTCATCAACAAGAATGAAGAGAACAAGGCCAAGACTGGTGAGCTGTCACACAGAATTTACAACTTGACATGGATATTACTTAGTTAACCGCTGTATTCTTGCATGATTTTATTAATATTTGGTTTTGAACTAACACTTTCTATTACTAATACAAACCATATCTAAAGCTGTAAGTTATCACAGATTCCAACTGGCCTCTGAAGTGTTCAAAGATAAACGAAAAACGTAGCTCACCTGGGGAAAAGAAGTAGAGCGGCTTGTTGTTGAGCAGCAGTTCTCTTTTTCTCCACTTGTTTCAGTGCTGAAGAAGCTCAGAGGCACTCTAGATGTAAGTGCTGACATGCAGGAGATGAAGGAGGAGAGCCGGCAGATGATGAGGGAGAAGAAGGTGACCATCCCGGAGCTCTTCCGCTCGCCTCTCTACCGCCAGCCCCTCGTCATTGCTGTCATGCTGCAGCTCTCCCAGCAGCTCTCCGGCATCAACGCTGTGAGTTTTCCTGAGCAAGACATTGTAGATTCATTCTGAGAATTGTCAGTAAGATATTTTTAAATTTAATAAGAGATAATAAACCACACCGTATTGTTTACGTGCCTGCACTTTAACTGACAAAAAAAATTAAACTATCTCTTGTTTATTCTTCATGATTGCCATGTGTGTTAGGTTTTCTACTACTCCACTCGCATCTTTCAAAAAGCGGGAGTTGCCCAGCCCGTCTACGCCACCATAGGAACTGGTGTGGTCAACACAGCTTTCACCGTGGTGTCGGTGAGTACACTACAAAGCTTTAAAGTTTCTAAGTAACATCAACATTACAGTACAGATAGAAGAGGTATCAAAAGCATCAAGGTATAAAGTCACATCCACTCAGTAAAGTTTGAGTAAAAAGCAGCTGCTCTCGTACATTTACATCACTGTGGTTTATTATGCTGCTGTACTAAACTGACCTATTTCCTGATCTTGTGTAGCTGTTTGTTGTTGAGCGAGCTGGACGTAGGTCTCTGCACATGCTGGGTCTGCTGGGAATGGCCGGGTCCGCCATCGTATTGACTATTGCCTTGGCTCTGCTGGTAGGTTTATCTTCAACAAACACGAGCTTTAAAATCTCCTGATAACTTTAAACAGCAATAATGCTAAAATTGTGATTGTCTTTTTCTTACAGGATGTCCAGGGGATGTCGTATGTGAGCATCGTGGCTGTTTTCGCCTTTGTCGCATTCTTTGAAATTGGACCGGGCCCCATTCCCTGGTTCATTGTGGCAGAGTTGTTCTCACAGGGACCCAGGCCTTCAGCCATTGCAGTAGCTGGTTTATCCAACTGGACTGCAAACTTCATAGTGGGAATGGGCTTCCAGTATGGAGAGGTGAGTAAAAATGACCTGAATTGGATCCTGTATTAGTGTTTGTGAAATAAAACTTAAACTAGGCTGAATTTCTTTCATTGCACATGTTGGTTTCATTTCAGCTGTGATTTTGTTTTTTTCCTGCAAAATGGAACCAGGTTCACATCATATTACAAACTCCTTGCAGTTTTAAAAATCCCAGACTGCTGGCTGTGATGCAGAAATTCAGAGAACAGGGGAGGAGGGATAATTGTGAAATTTCTGAAGGAAGAACAGCGACATACAGCACAGTGTGTGTTTGCTATTGGTACAGAAGTGAGCCAGAATCAGTTTGTGTTGCACCTCTTTGCTGTCGAGAAAGTATATTGATAATAAATATTAAATAGACATTTCATCAGTTTTAATCAGACTCAGATCACATTTGGTTTTGTTACACTATTTCTGAAGACGTTTATTCTTATGATCTCTCAGATTCTCACTATCAGACCTTTTAGGATTAAACCCAGTCAGGACTCTTCTGAATTGCTGTTTCTCCTCTTGTGTCTCGTCACAGGAGCTGTGTGGCCCCTACGTGTTTATCATCTTCACTGTGCTGCTGCTTGTGTTCTTCATCTTCACCTACTTCAAAGTGCCAGAGACAAAGGGCCGGACGTTTGACGAGATCTCATCCGGCTTCCGTCAGACGGCTGTCAGAGGAGCAGAGAAGCACTCGCCGGAGGAGCTCAACAGCCTGGGAGCTGACTCCCAGCTCTGAGCCTGAGACTGTTTTTACCTTTCTAACAAACTCTTTCTCAGATCAAGGAGCGACGAGAAAGGTCTGCTAATCAGTAGTAGACATTTCTATTGGTAAAATAATCTTTACACTGTCACCGCATTTCGGGCATCATAACCGAGCACAGAGCAACCCTGTGTGATTCTCCAACGTGACGTCTCCTGCTGCCCCTCTCATGTCACCTAATTAAACAAAACCTCAATGGGCACTGTGTCGCCTGACAAATGTGGAAAGGGGAGAAAGTTTTTAATATTTAAACATGTTTTAAAGAAGGAAAATGTCTGAATTAATCAACCAACCATTTTTATAAGCAACTTTTACACTGAATATATATTATTCTTATACATGCTTATGCTCTTGTTCTTCGTAGACTATACTGTCAATTTGATATTATCTGGTTCAACATTGCTAAACTTATAGAGATCAGTTCACTGTGTAGACTGACTTATTTTTTATTTATCATACTGTAAAACTGTATCACTGTAGATTCTAGCACTGTAAATGCTGCACTCAACGTGTGTCTCTTTCCACCAGATGGGGCACTGAACCTTAGAGAGGTCCCAACACGCCACTGATAAGGAATAAGTTATTTGTACGGTTTTAAGTTACTGAGTACACCTACTCTCATGTTGTTGACATGTTTTGAAATTAATTTGATATGTGGTAACACATAAACAGATTTGAAACACTTGTTACTTATTTTATCTGTCGCTAAATGTTACAAAAGAATATTCTTACTAAAAATGTAATTTCCAAAATGTTTGGCCTCAAAAACAAAACTGTGTTCAGTTAATATATCCAGAAATGAATTCAGCATTCATGTATTTTCACACATTCCTTTTTAACTGTACAACTGATGAAACTGATATTGGCATGGCTGTGTGCAATAGGAACAGTATGTGCAAAGATTAGTACCAGAGAGATGAACTTGGCACTGAAGCTGCGTAAATAAATTCATCCATTTTACCATGACGTGAGAGAAAATACAATCGCATTCAGCAGCCAGAAAACCAAAAGTCTGCCTCACAAAACCAGAACATTTGTGAGTTTAAGTGTCCGTCTAAAACAATTAAGCCTCCTCTGCCTTCAGTCTTCCAGCTTTATCACTTGTGGAGCTGCTCCTGGTCCAGAGTGAAAAGTGGGTGAGTTGCAATTTTCACCTGTGCTGCGACCAACGGCTGGTGAACTGGTGTGAGAGCTGGCCGGATTATGTCGCGCGCACAACTGCGAAGTTTCGGACGCATGAAAAGAAAGAAAGCCATAATGGGGACCAAAATGAATGTCAGCTTTTTGTGGAGGTTTTTATTACTCTGAAAGTGCTTGTCACCTGTGTCACTGTAGGTCAAGCTCCCAGTGTTCATTGCACTCTGTAAAACCCATTATGTGTCCCAGGAGGTGGATATTTGTTGCTTTAGTGTAAGGCGGGCTTTGTGCCTTGTGCACTGAATTCTACAGTATTGTTTTGTTCTCTCTCTATTTCGGTTGTGTACTGTACTGTGTAGCTGAATAAAATGTCTAGTTTGGCTCACCTCACCTTGCTGTACAAGTTGCCTTGTGTGACTGCTGTATCACCCGTTTCTTCACTTTTAGTGAGTTGTTTTAGCAAAGATATCTTTTTAGCAGCACTTTATTATTCACGATGATTTTTCTTTGTTTTTGAAACACTTCAGTTGTATTTTTTTACTCACAGTGTGGAAACCTTTTGTTCAGATGAGACTGAAGTACTGCTGATGGATTACTTGATGTTTTTGAAATGGAAATGTATGGAATTGTATCATTTGTTCATATCTATTATTTGTATTCTATAAAGCACAATACACACACACACACACACACGGCATAGTTTTGGTCTTCGATCAAATGTCTTCTCAGACGTCAAAAACCATTGTAGTCATTCCTTAATTAGTTGTTAATTGTTGTATATAGTAGATCATAATAGTATATATTTTCTCAAGCAAAATCATGTAGTGGCACCAAAAGTTGTACTTCCCCACACAGACTGGTTGCTATTGCAAATATCAAAATTGTATTGTATGTACATAGAAACATAGACGTTTGCGTGGGCATTTCATTTTTATTGAAGCCCGTAGCCTACAGATTGGTGGTCTAAACACACGGGATGATGTAAATATAAAACACTACAGCTGCACCTATTTTAAATGTACACAATATTTAACTTTTTTGATAGACTAGTACTGAACATCGCTATGCATTTAACTTCCAAACTTGCCTTCTGTTTCTTTTTGATTTAACACCTGAAAAGCCTAAGCCTCATAATAACTATGATAATTTGAATTCAGATTGTACATGTAAGGATTGTATTAATGAGATGTCTTCAGTAGCGTTTTATTTTTAGTGCACAGTGCTTATTCTGTTTGTAATATTAGAGGATCTGTGTGTATGGTGTTGGAATGTGAGATTCTGTTGGGGGTGAGATATAAATTGTGCTGGATAATGTTCCAAATCCTTCTACAGTTTGTAATAAATGGTTTAATAGCTTAATAAAATAAATTATGCTTACAGATCTGCAGTTTTTGGGGTCATTTTTCATGGAATTTAATCTATGCTATGTGCTTTTCTGGCCACTTGAGGGCAGCAGAAACAAGCTGTAAACAACACTGACATACTGTATTATTACACTGAAGTTAATATGGTGAATTTTGCTAAGGTGGAGACAGATGTTAGTATAGGTTATGAATATGAATTGCGTTTGACAACTGATTGGAGAAAGGTGAACCGCGTCTGTTCCAGTCTGGTTCAGTCATGATAACACTCAAACAACAGATCAAGATTAGGATTTCTACATATCACACTTTTAATGATTGAATTTTTATTAAATCATTAGAAGTGTGATATGTAGAAATCTTAATCTTGTGTTTCTTCCTTTAACAACATTCACTCACCTACAGTTTCTTAAATGAACTACTCAGTCTGCTCACAACTCACCCCGGGATCTCACCCAAACTCTGCTTTTTCATTCCTACAGTATTTTGGCATTTTTGGCACAAAATGCTTTACACATAAGGTGTGGGCCACGAAATCAAACGCATGAGCTAAAAGATGCTACAGAGCATCCTGGAGCTGAAGATAACTGCAGAGACAGGTCATAATCATGTGTTTTCATTACTACAAGCTGCTGCTTCCACA
>JAUBNQ010000023.1:20678807-20690568 GCA_032353495.1 Ctenopoma kingsleyae
AGGGCAAAAAGAGCGAGGAGTTCTCTTTGGGGAGCAGAGTATGAAGTCACTGTTATTATTATTCAAGCGATGCTGCACATTTATTATGAGTGTAAGAATCACATAGTGGCTCAGTATATTTTATGAAAAATAAATAAAGTAACAGAAAGAATAAAAACAAAAATACATGTTCAAACAACAGGGTTTCAATCTCAATTTGTTCACTGATCAGTCAAGATAATTTATTACAGAACAGTGCTGCACAGTAAGATGCTCTGCTCTGACATAGCACCCAAATGCTTACTAAGCTTTGGAATAATGAGATAACTTGCATCCTGTATCTGAGTCTGCAAAGTAAAGGCGTGTTAATCCGTGAAGGATTTTCAACAGCAAGGCAGATATTTTAGATTGTAATAGAAATGTAAACAATAAATTTAAATGTAAATCTAAGTAAATATTCAATACATGCAACAGAGATCTACCGTCCTCCTGTGTTACTCTTTTTCTTCCTTTTTTTTTGTAAATGTTTAGAGAGAGATTTTAAGTGCCTAAAGCCACACGTGTCGTTGGTGTCTGACTGGATTTCACTCACTACTTAACTTTTGTATTAGGTGAAATCACATTTCTTTGTGCAGTAGTAGCCTAAGGATTTCTAAACTTTGCTATCAGAATTTTAAGTGCCAATTCTAAAACTCTGATGCCCAGTTGAATTACTGTACATTTTAGTCCTGTGCCGTGTTTGGTTTACAAACCTTTGGCTGATAGATGCTGTTCTAGAGTGGCACAGTAAGTTGTCTCCACACAGGAACAAGCTTAGCAATCCCCAGCTGGAGTGTGGTGGGACCTCAAAGGGTCAGGCATACAGTGGTAATTGGACAGCGCCAGTCCTGTCAGATCTGGTGAAATGCCACAACAGCTGTTTTTTTTCCTTTTGATGTTGCTACTGAAGTTGAGGCCTATTGGCAAGAGGCATTGTGAAGACATCATAAGATCACACGGCATACTGAGACTCTCCACAAAAACAAAACGATTAACAACTCAGGCAACCGTTTTTGACCGTCTTCTGGTGAGCCCATTGCAGTCAGACATCCATTCATGAGGTTGTTTCAGAGGAAATCCATAGAAGACAAAGAATGAGGGTCTCCAGGGCAACTTTAATTTGAGTCTCAATAAACCATCTCGCAGAAAAAGAGTTTCAACAAGGATTTTTCTATTGGACTTTTTTGCTGTATTTACACCCATTCCTCCGGTCTTATGGACAGTTTCAGATTAATGCATGAATTAGATGTGATTAGCTCCAGGACATTTCATTCGAACCAGCCTGTGCCTGAAAAACCTCCACTGATTTTATCTGTGCGTTGATCTAATATGAATTAAATAAGCTGATATTGTTTTGCCTGTCAGTTGATAATTTAATTAATTAACCTATAATTAAAATGTCAACATTTCCCAAACAAATTGGAGCAATTATCTTTTGTCGAGCTGACTAGATAGTGTGTACTTAATTCTAGGTACTGTAATTAATATTTATATTTATTACATCAAATAAAAAAACAGTTAATGTTTTGTGCAATAATTTATACATGTAATTGTAATGTAATAGACACATTCTGTGTCATGTGTTTTTAGCAACCTTTTGATCTTGAATTTCATAATCAAAACAGGTTTTACAGCTGCACACAGTGAAGTCAGTTGTACACACTATGACTTTGAAATGATGGATTCACTTAACAGACAAGTGAATCCTTCATTACTGCTGCTGTCCATGGTGCTGAAAGTTTCTAAATGCACAATGCAGTTCATTGTTGTATGATTCCTGTGTTGCTGGGAGACAGCACTGGACATGTTTTCAGCAGCTTTTGACAAGCAGGCTGATATACCTTAACCTTAACGCTTTCTTCAAATAATGATGTTGCTGAATTTAAAATAGTTATTTTTTGTGTTTGATTTGATTCACAGTCCTCTCCATATCTCCTGAGCAAAAAGCAAAAGGGAACAAAACATCAACACACATTTAGTTATGCATTCATAGCCCTCAAACTCCTTTGATATGACGTTTTTCAAAAGTAATGAGGTTAAGTTTATATCTTTTACTCATAGTACAGTACTCAGTTCAGTATTTTCATACTGCTGTGCTGTCTTCAGTATGGACATAGGCACAGTATGTTTTTTTTAAATTATTATTCATGAATTTATTTTATACAGGGTTCAGCACCTGGAAATAATCTGATCACATAAGAGACTCTTAGTCCTGTGATGCTACATGTCATTATATTGAAAAGTGTCAGGCCATTAGCATAGTGCAAGCCTCCAATTAAGTTTTACATCCACAGATGCCAAGAAGAGAGGGAACATCACCTCTTGTTTAATAGACAGTTTAACACTATAACATCTTTAACAACCACCAATTTTCCAACTGTAACCATACGCTTCTTCTCAGCTCTCATCTCTCTTTACTGAGTGTAAGAATTTTTTTAAATCTTATGGCAAATACAAAGACGGAGGGGAAGCTCCAAACAGCCAGTGCAGGTCAGGTCAAGGTTTTTGACATTGGACAAACCCTCAGGTCTGAATGAATGATTATTTTGATGATTAGAATTCACTGCCTGAAACCTCTCGTGTGGATAAATCAAAGTCAGCCCCTAACTGAGTCTCTGTTGCTTCTCTGCCTGTAAAGTCATTAATCCAAGAATGTGGCCCACAGGCTTCTCTCCTTCTGCTTGGCTCAGTAGTGTCTCGCTTCCTCTCAATCCACTCTCCACATCTCTTTTATTTGTTCTAATGGACTTCTGCCCGTGGTTTTCACCTCCAGAGGATGACTTACGTGTCCTGCTGGTGCTTTTCCATGGGATTGTGTGTGTGGTGACACTGTAAATTACTATGCTGTGACCTCTCTCTATCTTGCTCTAAGGGCACATTCACAAAATCTCCCACTCTGCTGGTGT
Organism: Ctenopoma kingsleyae; assembly: GCA_032353495.1. Classification (NCBI taxonomy): domain Eukaryota; kingdom Metazoa; phylum Chordata; class Actinopteri; order Anabantiformes; family Anabantidae; genus Ctenopoma; species Ctenopoma kingsleyae. The sequence continues at coordinate 20,681,732 of JAUBNQ010000023.1, forward strand.
GAAGTGTGACCTCATATTTCTTTGACTTCACTAGAACACACTACTCATGATTGTAAATTGTGTGTATAAAGACAGATGAAATAGGAATAAAGGCAACTGGCTCCTGTCATTCCTAATCATGCTTTATGTATAAATATCCACACTCCTGCTGCCAGACTCAGACAGACACACACCCTCTTTCTTTTCTCCTCTTTCTCTCTGCTCCCTGTCTCCCTAATTCTTTTTCCTGCATTGCTCCCACCTCCCTCCTCCTCCTCCTCCTCTGTTATCATGGCCTGGAGAAGAGTTGTGAAATTCATGACATTCAGATCTAGAGGGGCTGGGTGATGGAGGACAAGAATAGTCTCTCGAGTTCCTGCTGGAATCTGTCTGTCTTTGATGAGCGAGTTATACAATGTCAGCACCCCCGATAATCTCGCTCTTGCAATTTTTGGCTCAGAGAGAGAATCTCATTTGTTGCATTTGGTTACGGAACAGTGGCTTCCTCTGCAGTGCCTGCTTCTACTCGATAACCTTATAACTGTACTGACCAGTGCTGTGTGCACAACCTGAAATTGAATAATGGGCAGTGTCATAAAGATAAAAAGAGATAAAATCTTAATGCTTTGTTCGTGCTCTCTCCCACGCCTGCTCTCTTTTCTGTCTGCTCTGAAACTCATCATAAGCAGTACACTCCGCTGCTTGAAAGGAAGAGTCTATCTTCTTAAAATTCAAAGTTGTCTGTGTCAAACAGAGCTCTCAAACAGCCCCCGAGACACTCAGCAGCTTGAGAGGAAGAAAAGTAATTCCTCTGGCTAACAGCGAGGGGTAGTGTTGCTCCAGGACAACTTCATTAGTCTTTCACCTTCCTTTGCATCTGGCTTCCCATTCCCTGTTCATCATTCTTACATATAACTCTGACTGTAGTGAGCATGTTGACTTCTCAGTTTCACAGGGAGTTCTACCTGTTGCCACTTTTGCATTAGAAATACAATGACTGGTCTTTAATCTTGATATTGTAGTGATCCGATTCAGTAATGATTTGTGATGCTGGACTTCACTGGTTGCAGGCTTGTAAATATATTGTACTGAAAACAAGATTAAAAGTGCTTTTTGAAGCAAAACAAAAATTCATTTTATCCAGCAGAAAGAATGAAATGGAAACATGACTGTGGGCATTTCAGGCCACTGAGGCAGAGCCTGTTGTCCTTACGATCTTGTCAGGGGTGTAGTTGTGCGAACAGCTGGTAAATATTTAATGTGTCTGTGTCCTGCTTTGCTGTTCCCACAGGGAAGGAACTGTACAGTAACTATGTAATAGCTTCTTTCCCCATAAGAAGAAGGATTACTGTCTGTTATCATCTAGAAAGAGGTAGAAGAGAGATGGAAGAATGTGTTTGGGCTCAACTAGTTCAGCTAGTGTATTTTCAGGTTATGAATCAAGGCATCTGTCTTCTGTCAGCTACAATTTGAACCTAAACTAATTATCTATGTCTGTCTTTCTGTTAGTCTGTCAGGTGGTCAATTCACACTGAAATCTTTTTTATAGACACATGATGCCTGGAGTCTTACTGATTTAACAAACAAAGGCCTCTTAGGGTGGATTTGTGGAGACCCAGAGTCTTCAAACTATCATCTTGTACCTTCCCAGACTGATCAGTGCAGTGCAGTTATTCTGTATTTATTAACTCCACAAGCCATTTGGTTTTGCATCATCTTTTGCCTTAAATAGAAATACAGTTGGTGATTTAAAACTTGCATTTGTTTTGATCTGAATCAGCTTAGTATGACACACAAACAGAGAAGAAATCACATGGGAGTTAAATATCAAGTAGTGAATTAAGGAGTTAACTGCAGTGTGAATCATCAGACTAGACCCTTTGTGGTTTTGTTGATAACATCTTGTCTTTGACAATTTGTTTGCACCCACAATATTACAAGTTCATTTCCATAGTGTGTTCTTAATAAGTCTTTTTAGAATTATTATTTTATTCCTTATGTTCTTGTTCTGACAGATTGTGTGTATCTTGTGTAAGATGTAGTGTGTTGGTAACTACATCTAGCTTCTTTGCTTTGTGTTGCTTTGGATTATTTTATTTATCTACCACTGCAGCAGGAATGTGTTTCAGTATGGACTGAACCCCATCACACTGAGGGCAGCTCATCCTATTGTCAGTCAAGTTCTCAAAGACAAGGCTGACCTGCTTAAGAAGAGCCCTCCAGTCAGCTTGCCAGAGCTAGTGAATGAAACCTCTAGACATAGACTAATTACTCCAAACTGACCTTTCCTTTCCACCTGCCTTACACAAGTCACTCTTTCTCTTCCCACATCCTCACAAAGGACATGTTTTGAGGAACACAAGGGAAAAGCACCAGTGAAAAGAGCTCCTGTAGCTGAATTACTGCAGTGACAGTAACGAGTTTGTCAGCAGAAGTCTGACTCCTGAAAATCATTCTGTTAGACACATGCATTGAGAAAGAAACACACATTTCTTTGACACCGCAAGGAGCGCACCTAATGGCGTTGTACCTGTTACAATGACAATAAAGATATTCTGATTCTGATTATTCTGATTATTACTAAGTACATTTGGCTGTTTCTTTACAGTACAATAACTGCATAAAAAACTATCAGATGAAATGTATGTCAAATGTACATAAAAGACACTCTGTATACAAAAAGTTAAATATTTGGAGACTCGTGTAATTTGCAAACCGTCCAGAATACTAACAATCTGAATCTCTGTTGTGGCTCAAAATATTCTAGCTGAAATATACATTATTAAGTTGCTCTTTTTCTAGAACATTGACACGTCCATTTCTGACAATTCTCCAATAGATGATTAACAGACAGAATAGTCGAATAACACGGCTCGGTGTAGGACAGTCAGTATCAATATCAGCCAATTAAGGAGCTGAAAGACCTTGGTAGGGACATGGACATTCCTGTGTCCGCCTTCTAAGCTCCTGACATGATTTATGGTCCATGTCTGGCCAGAGTCCAGTCAGACCTAATAGAATCACAAACGGTTGACTGGGGAGTCATCAGGGCATACAGACATTAGCATTGATGCGTTGGGGGACAAGAGGACAATCAATGTACTTGAACTAGATAGGGCACGGAAGCATATACTGCCACATCATAGCAGAAAACTTAATCATTTGCTCAGATAAACGGTATATACAACAGGCAGGAGAGGAGGCAGCCAAAGGCACAGAGAGGACATGAAGGGAGCAAAGTGGAGACAGAAGAATGGAGGGTGAGGTGAAATGGAGAGGAAAGAAAATGAGAAGAGACAAGAAGGACACCCTCTCAGAGTAAATGTAAGGTTGTCCTCTCTTATTTGACTATAAGCAGACGTGTGCTCTGCCAGCACACTGATTGACGATATCAGAAACACTGATATAGGTGTCAATTTGGCACGGCTCTCAATTTGATGTGCTCAGCAGCTTCAAGAGCAATTATGTTGATTTCAGTGGCAAAATACGTGTGGAGAAGTGTGATCGCAGCAGATGTTTGAACGCTGGTAGTACAGCCGGAATTGCCAGCTTGAAATAGGTCAGGTAACATGAGAGGCTTGTGTAAATATTTTTTATGGCCAAATGCATGCCAGTACCGGTTTGATAGCAAATTAAGATATTGTCGGACAAAATTTCTTTTTACAGCCTCCCCTCCAATGACGTCTGTCAAAATAGTTTTTGACATAAGCTGGCACGGTACCTCCAGTGCAATGCAAACATTCTGCCAGATTATGAAGCCTTCCCATAGGGTAGAGAGAGAAATATGCTGTATAGATCCTGAACATGAGCAGCACACCACACTAAAAAGTTGCTTAATATTTTATACAGATGATTAAACTATCACATTAGAGCTTACATTTAATGACTGCTGCCTCTGTCATGCCAGTTACCTAAACTTGATGATGCTGAATCATGACGGCGCTGTTGAATCTTTGGGTATTTTAAGAATTGATGGAAGAAATTAAAGTAGCTGCAGAAGCTGGAATGATTAGGTGACGAATTAGAAGTAGTTTTAATAATTTCAAGCGTAAAATGCCTGCTTCTCAAATGTAGGTTTCAGTCTCGATGTTTCAGACTGATATCACCTTTTTTTTTTGAAAACTATTTGATTAATGAGTAATGAAAATACCCATTATTGCAAGTTAGAAATTTCAGCTATGTCAGCATCAATAACAGAAAATAAATCTCGTCTCTGCCTAATCTACATAAAGTGTGGTGTTATGTCTACATTGCTAATTGCTTATTTCCTTCTAGAACCATTCTTGAGCAAATAACTCTTGTAATTCACATAATGACAATTGCTCACCAGAGTAGTAGGGAAGGCAATTTCAGTATTTTGTGCCGTTTTCATGCTGGACACGAGAGAGACACAGTCAGAGTCCAAGAAATCATCCTGCTTGTTTCCAGGACAGCAGAACAACCACGACGGCTGGACGCACCTTTTTGAAAATCTGGCAGAGATAATCAGAGAGCGCAGAAACACAAGTAGGGAGGGACAGGATGTGTACACACATACCGTTCTCTCAGACAAAAAACACACACGCACACACACACATGCTCAATGAGGGCTGAGCCGAGGAGGGAGGAGAGAAGAGAAAGAGTTCGAGGAGGTGTTGAAAGACAGGAGAGGTGCATAGAAAAACCAACAGAGATAGAAAAAGGAAGAGGTATGACTGTTATTCTGTAGAACTGTGTCATAAACTGCACTGCCAATCTGCACATCCCTAGGACGCCTCATCAGCTGTTCAGCAGGATGCCTCAGAGGAAAAGGAGTTACACATTTGGAGCTTATGGAGGGTAAGACAATAGAGGACAAATCTGAAATTAGAATGATTTTGGAGTGTTCAGCTTTGTCTACTATAATAGACAACGGGACAGTATTAGTGTACCTGTTGCATCTTGTTACCAACCCACTTGACTGTGTCACAGAAGAGCAGTGAGGAGGAGGTGTCAGACAGCTCAGGGAGCTGCACTGCACCTGCTCAACTACTGCACAATTAGATGACTCTGGCAGTACATTGATCGTCAGCGCTGTGCTCTCCTCATTTAGTGCTTTAACCATTAATAGTGAATAGCTGCTGAGATGCTAAAATAATGAGATCAGTGTATTAATGAGTGAAGCCTCAAAGGGAGAGGTTATGAAGTTTGCCTCTGGGCATCTGACTGTCTCATCATGATGATGATTGATTGCTTCAGTCACGCTGACCTGTTCCAGCATGTTATTTTTTAGATTTGCAGACATTGCTGTGAGACGGTGCTGGCTACTCAGCTAAAATGAGCATCCCAAATGTATCATAGCAATGAAAGAACTGCACAGGCAGTTTCAGGTAATTTGTCAATGCATTAGTAATCAATAAAGTTTTTTAAAATGATCAAGACATGGTTGTATAATTTACCTCGAACCTCAAGTGGTGTATATGACCCAGAGGAAAAGGCAATCGGTTGCAAAGGGAGCAGTTAGCTGCATCTTCACTTTGGTGGCAGTGACTCTCAGCATGATGGAAGGTTGGGTGAGAAAGAGGAAACGATCTCAACTTTGTATAGTCACAGTCTTGCATGTATGAGAGTGATGACTTTGGAGCAGTGTGAATATTTGAGATATGAAAACACTTTGGTTGCTCAGCCGCACAGTTCATTAGAATTCGTGAGCCGATGAAATTACATTTACGATTGTATTTTGCTGCTCGATGTCTGCTTAGCAAACGCTCATGAGGCTCTGTTTGACATTTCTGCAGTAGGAGTGAGGTTGAAAGCTAGCCAGAGTATCCACCACCAGCAACAGCCACTTTTAATCGTGAAGAGGGGGAACACAAGTCAGGTTAACATGCCGAATAAGTGATTTATGTATAAATTGACAAATATTACTATTTAGGTAAATGTAAACATGGAAATCTGAGGGTCAGTTGCATTTTATTATTTGTTATTTAGACAATTAACACACAGCTTAACACAGGCAGGTTACGCTGTGTCACAGATCTTCACTCCTCTGAAAAAGACTCGAGATTAGGAGGGTTTTTCCTCAGTAGAAACTAAACATTGATTATATCGACAGGACTATTAGGTGTCAGACAGTCCAAGTGATTCAGATTTCAGGTGCAACTCTGGTTAACTGAAAACATTTGCTTCTACCGAAAAGCTCAATGGACTAACAAGTCACTGATGTATCTGTGCAATTAGGATGCCGCGAGGGCAGTCAAGGCTCCTCTTAACTGTAGTCACCTAGGTACTTCCATCAAGAGTCCCTAAGTGGGGATAAAGCCTCAAACAACAAATATTTCCTCTTGTTAAGGTGCTTGGGCTTTCTCATTTATTCTTTTAGTTTCTAGTGGAAAACGATGGGGATGCTTTTTCACCCACACTGATATTTCTATGTATTATGGTGATTTGGGTTACAATTCAAATGTACTATTCTGGCATGTTGAGAATGAAATATCTGGACTGTTCCTGTTACATCTACCGTAAGATGCATTGACAACATACAATATTAACATAGACATTATATTTAAACTGACAGTAGAATAATATAATGCATGTGAAGGTGAAGGGGTCCCTTGTAGTGATGAACACAAAGAATATTTACCACTCAATGCTGCAGTTGCCTGCAGCTGTTTGAGTGTTTCACTTTCTTTCAACTTGTTGTTTTACGGTTCACTGTTTATTATTTTAGTTGACTCTCACTGCTCTCATCAACCCGTTTGTAGCTGCAGCAGTTATTTACAGTAAACAAGCTGTGTACTAAAGATGCATGGCATCAAATCGTACACAGACAAAGTTAGTGACAGAATCATCAGTCTGTCAGCTGATCCAAAATCAGTGACTAGCTGGTGAACATAGAATATAGAAAGATCTAAAGAGATTTCCCTCAGGAGGAGATGTAAAAAACAAAATGAAAGATTATTATCAGACTTAAATGTAGTAGGTCATCAGAAACACTCTAAAACTTAAAATTCTGTTGTTCTGTCAAGGCTGAGAGGCCAACTGCAGTGTCAGCTTTAGAAGGTCATAAAATGTCAGTGTCGTGTTTACAGTTTGTTTCACACCTGCCAGGTGTCAGAAAGGTCAGTCATGTTGATGAACATTGTATGACTGTAAGTATTATCAAATTCTTAGATCTGCTGCAATGGTACTTATCGCTGCTGACATTCTGGGAAAACATCTATTTGGCTGTTTGAAACAGAAAATGTGCAGTTGCTTGAACCACTCATTTATTTACTAGATTTTTAATAGTTTGGCAGAGCACGGCTCCTTAACAACCTTTGTTGGTTCACACCATTGCATGTAGGAGCAACTCCACTCTACTGAAACGGTCTGAAAGTTTGGCAGCTGGCCTGTTAAGGGATTGTATATCCCTTCTACATAGGAGGCTGTAACATTGTGGTCAAAGGGTCTGCTCGCCTAATCTTTAACATACTTGCCTCAGGATTATTTGAAGGTTTGCAGCATCTGCAATGAATTTGCCTCTCACACAGTTTGGAAAGGAAAGGAATGAGCTTTTTATGTTTTCAGCAGGTTTGGTTTGTTTCAATTTGTCAATTAAATTTGCATTTGTTGTTGTAAAAATGTTCCTGGATAAATGAATGCTTTATGAAAAAAGACTTTCTTACGGAAAAGGATGAAACCCTTGTACCATCAAATTACCAGTTGTTTCCAGATCTGTCCTTAAAGAAGTTATTTTGTTGCACCATAATTTCCGCATGCAGTTTAATGGAAATTGCCATTTGTACATAATAATGTGGCTGTTTCTACAAACCGCAAACAATAAACAATCAGTTAAAACAAAGCTGGAAATTGTGCACTATTTGAGCATCAATTTTACTGTTTCATGTGCCAGTGTCCGTGTTTATCTGACATTATCTTTGTAGGATGCAAATTCTGAGTGGGTAATTTTGTGGAGTAGGGAAAACAACTTATACCAATAGATGGTTGAAGACTATGTGGGTGAACCATTATTTTTTAAACTTTTCCTAAAAAAAAACACTATTTTAGCAAAATGCAGGTGAGGTCAGTGCACCCTCTTAAACACAAAGGTTTAAAGGTCACATGTTTAATGGGACTAACTAATTTTGAGATTTGAGCTTGTGGTTGTAAACTGAAGAGTTAGAGAAAGCTCTTCGATGCTGCTGGTGTTTTCATCTTAAAATTATAGATGGCTGGTCTGCTGGTGAGTAAAGCTTTAAGCCTGAAGACAACTGGCAACCGCTCAGCCAAGTGAAAGATTAAAGGATTGTGCACAGAACTCACTGCTCTGATACAGTTTCCCTCACAGGGGAAACTATACCTATGTGATGATGGTGTTGAGGAGTAGGATGGTGTGCTCCCCATACACCTTTGCTTTCAGGCATTTTAGCTGTTCAGCTCTGTGTATTTTGTTTTTCTTGACTCTCATCCATTTGAAGGGTTATAAATATCTGCATGCTTCAAATACAATTTTTTTTTCTGAGATTATGTATGTTTGCTTCATCAGAGATCAGAGAGGCAGGCAAGTGGCTATAACATGACAATTTGATATATGATATGATATTGATATAAACTCATAGACCTACAGAACATCACCTGAATCTGGTCCTTCCAATAGCTTTATGTAAGTATCTAAAGTTTATTTAGATAGCATCTTTCTAGACCATACATCAAACAATGCATACATACAGTCCTGACTCCGTGCCTAATGAAAAAGGACACCAAGATTGTGCAAGACGTTCCTGCACTTTTAAATCAAGCCTGGCAAGGGCACAAATGTCAGGTTAATCATTATTAACATGTAAAAAGTTAGCAGCCATCCAATTTTTAATTACCTTTACACAGTCGTATAAGCTGATAGTTCTAAAGTTAAAAGACAT
>JAUBNQ010000023.1:20714069-20734848 GCA_032353495.1 Ctenopoma kingsleyae
AGACGGTTTAAGTCTATTTCATTTAGACTTTCTTGGTGTGCTGTGTAATCATTTGCTGAAACATAAAATGCAGTAGCCTGATTTAAGAGGCAGTTGCATTGTTGGTGCAGTTTTCTTCATAGCAATATGTTCAGTCGTTTCAAGCAAAGGATCAGATCAATATTTGGCTTTGGTGGTGGTTTAACATCAAGACTGATGTTAGTCCAGTATCCACTGGCTATTGAGTTGCCATCAGCATTGAAATAAAGTTAGCAGGTCATCCCTCCCTTCATGGCATCTGTGCATTTTAATTCATCATTTGTTTCATATCCTTCATCTTGTCCTTTAGCTCTTACACCCAGGTGAAAGGTGCCCCGGATGCCTCCACCCCCGCTAGCACAGTTGGCAGGCTGATGTGGTGCTTGAAAGAAGGGTCTGTGCCCCCTGTCACAGGCTTCTGTGACAAATATAGATGTGCAGCATTTGATACTCTTTAATACCATAGGAGGCACATTGGGGTTATTTATGGCACACGTGAACTAGAAATGCTTTAGCACTGTTGCTAAAGATGATAGAGATAACAGATAAGATCAAATTCACACAGTGGATGTTAGATCAGAAAAAGGCAAAGAATACCTCAGATTAATGCTATTATACTGAATTTAATATAGTAAATGGTGCTGAAAGGGTCTTTGTATTAGGTGCATACTAAGGTGCTATTGGCCTGTAAGTTGCAGTGTAACCGTGGCACATAGACATGTCTCAAATCTTCTTACTTTGGAACTATATACATTTAATTGACACTCCTGAGAGTCAGACACCTTGCTGCTACTCTCCAAGTCTGACTGCAATAGTCAGATATTCATTCATATATGAGGTTCCTTACTTAGTTCCTTACTTTAGTTTGTGATTATGATAAATATTTAATTCAGTTTGTCTTAAACAGGAAATTCACAGAACTCACAGTTGTCCCCTGTCTTCAAGAGAAATGCTGCTACATATATGAAAAAAGTTAAGCATCAAGTACAAAGCTTTTTGTGCCTCCGGAGGGAATTATGGAAAGTCTGTAAGTTTGAAAATGAAAAGAAACTGGAACTGTAGAGTTGGAAAGAAGTGAGCAAATGAGCATGGACTAAGGTGGATCTCTCACATATGTCTGAATCTGCTGCATCAATTGATTCTGCTTCTGTCTCTAATGAGTTTGATGATATTATAAAAGTACAAGGGTATATATGCTTGTAATGAGTTCTTTATTCTGCTCAACTCAAGTTCAGCTGTAATAAAGAAGTACTAATGGATTTCTCAGCTTGATGCTAAAGGTCCACGTTATTTTGCTTTCTGAAGTCCTTGATCACACACTTAGTAATGATAATGCATCACAGATACAGATACCCAAAAGATGTTTAATCAAAATGCAAATAGCGTTCTGTGTTTTAAGGAGAGCTACAGTGTCTCTTTATCTAAAATGAGTGTTCACTGCTTTTGTTGGAATGGAAAAAGGAGACATGCTGCAGCATACAGAAAACTCAGCTGCAGTTCTGTAGCCCTTAACCTCTGCGGCAATCAACCAGTTCATCGGGTGCGTTGATGGGGTGGACGGGTCCATCTGTGTGAACTCGCTTGTACGTTTGTGTTCCCCAGGCCTCAGTAGCCACAGCAAAGTCAGACCGGTCTCTGCAGCTAAACTTGATGAGTGGACACCGATGCATTTACTCCACCTGAAAAGATAAGATTCTGTGCCCATTGATTGACTGTCTTTGAAATTTAGTTTTCCATTTAGCTGTATTGCCTTTTAGGAGGCGGCTAACCTGAGAGTGTAAATAGAAGGATGGGGATTTAATGAAGTCCTGGAGTCCGACCTATACTCCTCAGCTTGCAGGCTGAAGAGAAACATCTGGAATGTACGATTCATGGATACTAATGTCCCTCAAATGTATTCATTCACATACTGTATTTATTGTTTCATTTGATCACACCACATACTGTAGTCACCAAAAGCAGGCGGGATTGTACAACAGCAGGGTGACTTTCCCAACAGCTTGAGTGGGAACATTGCACTCACCAACGCAGCTTTGTAGGTAGTATCCTCAATAACTGAATCAATGTCAGTGATTCACATATACATCTGAATTGTAAGTAATACCTCACTGACATTTTGCCATCCTGTAACAATTATACATGATTATCAGGCAAGTATGTAATTAGTATTCAGCGTACCTAAGCAAATGTTCTCAAATCCCAGTTTGGCATTCAGCTAAAGCCAGTTTAGGTCTGAGTAAACGCAAGTAATGAAATGCATTCTCAGAGTGAGACATTGTTTCAACAGCAGTCTCGTCCTGGTGCAGTGTAATACTACTCAAAGTTTCCTCTGACTAAAAAAAAATCCATATTTTGTGCACTTTTTATTCAAACCTTGTAAGCTCTCCACTTGTGTGTACTTCACATTGATTTTCCTCAAGGGAAATCAGTGCAGTGTTTATCTTGTATTCACAAAATGAGAAACGCTTAACGTATATGGGTAGAATCTGATCTTTTGAAAGCTTTCAGTAGCGTTTTTTTTTTAGAAGTAGGTCATTGCTTGTTGATATCTGATGTTGGAAGTGTGGCTGATGAGAAAGCTGCATGGGAAAGACTGTGCTTTCACAGAATGACAGTTCCCCTTTTATCCCACAGAGCTTTCCTTGTCTTTTTATCTCTTCTTCCCTGCTCTGTTTCCCTCCGTCTCTTGTGCTTTTATGTCATACCTCTGCTTAACTATGCACAGACGATTTCTGAGGTGCTGTGGGTGGCTATGTCGACCATCAGGCTGTGGCATCTGCGTATGCAGGTAACTGGGCTGCTTGCCTGTCTCACAGTGTATCCCCTGGTGGTTGAGGTAACACCTGGAACTTTTACATTGTTGTTTTCTTGTCAAGGACATGATGCAGTGAAAAATGCTTGATGCATAATTGTAAACATATCTTGGCAAGAAAGGGTTCAGAGGGATCACTAAGTACACTATAAGTATAATTAACCTAATTATCAACACATGCTGTAAAGCATTAAAACATAAACTGTTAAATTTATGGAAATTACCAGATTTGTCAGATTTAAAGCCTGACCTGTTTTTAAAGTACGCCTCTCTGTATGGGGCTGAGGAGAAGTGATTCTGAGGTGGAGGCTTGAGAAATATAAAAGAAAAGAAAAGGGGAAGTGAATAGTCTCATATTATGAGATACTGAAACAGAGAACTGTGCGGTTTTTTTTTTTCGTGTCTACATGTGAGCGTGTGTGCTTGCATTGAGAAAACATGATAGTTGGGAGGGAAGAAATATCGTTCCTCCTATCTTCCTATTTTCTACATAACAGCTGTATATGTCAGTGGGAGGGTAAGAAGCATGAAAAGAGGAAGGAAGGGAGATGATATCCTCCTGTTTCAGCACATGCTTTAACTCACATACTGTATGTATGTACTGTGCAGAGGGACAGCTTTTAAGTTTTCTCTCCTAGATTATCGCCTGAGCAACAGCAAGTGCCATTGTCAATCTCACTCTGTGGCTGACAGTGACATCAGCACGCTTGCTCTTCTCAGCTTGCCTGCACTCGTACTTGTGGAGTGATGACTGAGCTCAGGATAGTTAAGAATGGCTTGCTGGATGGACTGCTCAACAGTCCCCCCAGTAAGCCTTTTCTCAAGAGACGATGCTATAGTGATGTGAGTATTTTTCATTTGCTGAAAGTGAGAGATTCTTTTTGCTTTAGTTTTTGTTGCTTGTTTACTCCTTAAGGATGCTTAGAGGCACCAATCTATATGCTTGGTGTTGTAGAACGGTAGACACTGGATTTTTGTATAGCTAAAGAAATGCTCCATTATTCCAAGATCTGTTTTTAGTCCTGTACTAATAACATTACCTGTGACGGAAGCTATTTTCATTAATATATACTTTATAACTAGCTATGGGTTCTGTTTCGCTGCACTAAAGTGGCATCTACGTAGTCTAGTAGTCCTTCTTTCTCTGGCGAGATTGAGCACTGATGTGGTTAGTGTGGAGTCCATGTGGTTCACTGATAATCTGGTCAGCATAGGACAATGTTTGCTTTGCAGTCAGGAGAGTAGTATCTCCCTGAATATCATATGGCACTGTTTATTTTTACATGCAACAATAGACTGAGGCTATCCCTTTGGCATTACTGGGTCAGGTTCAGGTGTGTTTGACTAAGTGTGGTTTCATGGGTGATGATATGTGCACATTTAAGTGTACAAGTATATTTTAGTACATGCACATTTGAAAATGTTTATACGCATGTACTTTTGTGCTTTCCTTTGGGTGTGGGTGTGTGCGCGTGTGTGTGTACATGTAGTGTGTGTGTGTGTGTGTGTGTTTAGCAAGCCCCTCAGTAAATTTAATCTGTCATGTGGAAACATAAGCTTGGCACTTCAGTCCACTTGTGTTACATGGTGCACAGAGGGCTCACCCCACAACGAGCACTGTCGTCAGGGCTCCTGTGATCATCTCTTCCTTCATCTCAGGTTGGAGCTGCTTAAAATCCATGATGTGGCCTCTGTGGCAGATTAGAAATGCATGCCTGAGGGTGTTTTGTTCTTCTTTAACCTGTCCTAGTACCTTTGCTAATTGGACAAAACTCTACATTATGTTCTGCAGCAGCTTAGTCGAGGTGTTATTATGGTAAATCCAATAGCTGAATTGATGCCTCTTTGTCTAATGAGCAACACTGGTATCAGTGCACTACCTGGACACATGCTGGTTACAATACATCAAAATTAAACCACATTTGGCATGAAATCCAGTGAGTTTATTTTATTATCTGCCTGTTGCCTGACAGGTTAAGCGAGTCTCATTCGCACATTAATGTGATGGTGTGTTTCAGATACAAAAACCAGCTGAAGTCTTAGTCTTCCAACTAATTTGGCTTTTGCATGTAGCCAGATGAGCTGGTGGCTGTAGCAACAGCAAGAGGCACCATGAGGCTTTGAGGCTCATTTTCCCCTAAGAGTCAGTTGTTTACAGTGTGTTTGTCTTCAAGCTTGGAGGAACGATTCTCCTGGCGTTGAATAGAGACTCAGTGACATTGGTGTCAAGTGGGGTGGGGGATACACTAGGGAGTGCTGCTGTGAAGTATGGAATTAGAGGATGTCAGAGATTCCTGCGTAAGGTGTTGAGACTGCCAGTGGGCAGAGATGAATGATAGGGGAGGACAACAGGAAAAGCATATTAACGCTGCTCTACAAACTATCAAACCCATGTCCCTTTTTGGATCTGTGTCAACTCTCTCCCCCAGACCTCGGACCTGTTTGCCATGATCGAGCGGATGCAGGTACAGAAAGTGGTCTCCTGGCTCTGTCGTCTTTTTCTGTATGAACTGAACTGCGTTCTTCCTATATGACTTTTGTCAAACACTATCCTCAGAATTTCACTCACTTTGGACATAAAACTGGACTAACGTTTCTCTGCTATTTCTGCTATTTTTGCATTTCTGATCACAGCCCTCTTACTGCTCATGTATGTCTTTGCTGTTCATGTGTTTTTTTGGTACATGCAGGAGAGTGATGACCTCAGCTGAACACGGCTTTTTTGTTTTCTATTCACAGCTGTGTAGTTAAATCTGCATCATCAGATGTGTAAAATGTAAAATGCTATGTGTTTCAGCATGTATTGCCACAGCTACAAGACCCTTAAACAAGAACAGCAGGTTCTGAATAAACCAAAGATATCAACACAGACAGACGCCTTGATCTAACAGTTTCTTTAACACGTCATCCACAATATTTTAATAGGTTTTTTTTAATAATTTGATACTATAGCTACAGTTTTTTACTGTTACATTCATGCTCTTCTCTTCTGTTCAGGTGCAAAATGTGTGACTATGTATCACATATATCTAAACTTATTTTGTTTACCTTTGGTTGCTAAGCACAGGAGCAGAACATCTGACTTGCAGACATCTGAAGAAAGAGAGGTTAGGAAACAGAAGCAGGAGAGCCCTGTTAGAAGAATGAATTTAACCAAAGCATTTCCTATTATTAATTTTCCTTAGACTTCCTTAGATTTCAAATATGGTGCATATTTTTAGCACCATATGTGAAATGTTCAAAACCTTGCTGCAGGGTATCACACACCGAGGGGCCACTGATCAGAAAATCTTTGTTACCAGTGTCTCTCTGTGCTTTGGGGAACTGTCAGTATTTATGAGTCAGCAGAATAAGAATAGATGGAGTAGCTGGAAAGTCCTTTTTTGGCACTCTGTGGCCTCTAAGTAGAATTGTGGGTAATAATATCTGCAATTTGGCCTGGCAGAAACACCTTCCTTGTTCTCATGAACCGCTGCTTATCTTGTTCAATGCTATATAGTCCCTCTGCTGTAGATAGACTTCTTTTTACTTCCTCTTTCTATGTCCTGTCTGGTGATTGAGCTTGTGTTATGTAAATATGAATTATTGTGAAAAAATGTTATCTGGCACTCTCGTGTTGCACAATGCATTTCATGGAACATGCCAGTCAAAAAAAATCTGTGTGTGTCTTTTGCATCCTTACGCATGTGTGAATCTGTTTGAAGATAATTCACCTGCTCTGTTAGTATCTTATAATTTTTTTCTCTTGCTCTCCACAGGGTTGCAGAATGGATGAGCAAAGATGCCCCCTCCCACCACCCCTCAAAGTAAGTTGCAAATTCTCATATCTCCTCATAGATAGTCTGGTAATGGCGAGTTATAAGCCTTTCGTTATCAGCTGTCAGACAGGCTTTAGGATGCTTACGGACTGAGTGAGGAACTCGACGGGGACTAGGACTGCAAAATCCTCTCCTGTGCTATGTATTACCTAGAAAGGCTAATGCAGTTGGCATTGACCACTGGGAGATCATTTCAGCAGGAGGGTTAAGGTTAGAAAGGTCAGAACAGAAAAGCCACAGTAGATTGTAATCATCAGAAAGAAAAATATTAAACCATCTATTAATTATGACTCAATTAAAAGCAATAGATGGTTTGCATGGAGGAAGAGCTACAATAATAATGTTATCCTATAAAACACCTACAACAAATTGTCAATTAATATGCAATTCATGAACAAATTGCTGAGAACACCTGACAGTATACACCTGTGTGGGGTATTTAAGGTTTTTCTTCACCCTTCTGCAAGGCTTTCCATGATGTATTTGAATTGTGCTTTAGGGATTTGTTTCCAATTACCCACAATTACCCATTTGTGAGATTGAGCGCTGATGGTGAGCAATGAGATCTGGCTCCCGGCTGGTATTGCCATAAATAAGTTTGTGGACAGAAACATGTATACTTTAGTCATTACTTTCACCCTAACTGTTCCCCAAACAGAGGTGGCACGGTGGTGCAGTGGCTAGCGCTGTTGCTTTGCAGCAAGAAGGACTTGGGTCTGAATCCACGGGTCAGCCATATGCCTTTCCGTGTGGAGTTTGCATGATCTCCCATGTTAGATTAATTGGTGACTCTAAATTGCCCATTGGTGTGAATGGTTCTGTCTCTACATGTCACCTGCTGGGATAGGCTCCAGCCCCCCCGCAGTTTAACCCACTAACTCGGGTGATGCTCTGCCTTTTCCTGGACATTGGCATTATTGGTTGTGAAGTGAAATGTCATGGTAACTATGGATTCAATTTGGCACATACATTTGTGGGTTTGTGTAGGGGTCTGTGAATTACACTTAGTTCAACATATAGAAAAAACAAGCTCTCTTGCTCTTGTCACTCCTGCAACATAAAGCCAATAACTTTAGTAATGGAGCAAGTCAAGGAATGCTCTGCTGGTTTGATGAAAGGCAATGAAGAAACTTACTATATCTGAATGTGAGGGAACATAGGTTCATCAAAAATTAATTTACAGCAGCAGGACATCACAGAGTAATGCTGCAGTAATTGGATGCAACTAAATACTATGTGCATAAGCTTCCAATAAGTGAAAATAAGCTTCTCTCACACCAGCACATGCAAATTAAATCAGGAACAAGTAGATTTATTTTTCAAAGTGAAAGGTTATAGTGTTGTTGCTGTTTCATGTCAAAAGTCTGAGGTTATATCACAGATGGAAGTCTTAGATAACTCTTACTCGCTAACATAAGACAGCTATGTATTCACTAGAAAGGATTATAAGTCATTTGTCAGAAAGGCTGCTAATCTGACCTCTGCTGTATTTGCAGGATAAAAAATGTAGAATTGCATAATACAGTACTTAAGTTTCTGCCACAGTGTTTATGCTTGTTATTTTCGTCAAAGAACCAACACTGAAGGTATGACTAGGAGTGGTTTGTCAAACTGACTCAAATTACCTTCTCTCCCTGCAGACAGAAGAGGACTACATCCCTTATCCCAGTATTCATGAGGTACTTACAAAGTAAATAACTCATGCTATACACTGTATATTTTATAGTTGCCAAGAATTTTAATGCAAAAGTATTTCAAACACCAACTAATAGTTACTATTGAGTATTCTCTTTGTTCATTGATGCCAGGTTCTGGGTCGCACCAGCCCTTTTCCACTTATTCTGCTTCCCCAGTTTGGTGGCTACTGGATTGAGGGGACCAATCATGAGCCTAAAGACCCACCGGAGACAGATCAACCTCCCTGTCCAACCAATCACATCAAACTAGAGACAAACAGCACTGCTAAGATATACAGGAAGCATTTTTTGGGCAAGGTGTTGATTGGGAAAAGGGGGTTGGTTTCATAGTGTTTCAAGTGAAAGTTTAAATTTGCTTTGCACAAATAAAGCAACAAGCTAAACTAACTATTGACTCACTTGTATAATTTAGTCACCATTATAATTAGTTTTAGTCTTTAGTCAAATGAGGGCAACAATCAGTCGTCACTGCTTGCTCGTGATATGAAAATCACCACATAGTGTGACGAAACACTCACTGTTGTCATATTTAGCTAAAAGAAAGTAAATTGTGAAACATACTGCCTGTTTGGATATACAGTAAATATCTAATACCTGTAGGTGCATATGTAAAATATAATTTTCATTGTTTCACAGTTTCCTCAAAGGCAATTCAGCCACATTCTTTAAAGTTACTGTTTTTACCCCATGCTATTTCTGATTTATTATAGCAGATTTTTATTATTGTGTCACCCTCTGTCATTTGCTGGAGGAGTATTCTTCCTTGCATTAAAGTCTCTTTTGCTTATCTGCCCTCAGGAACACTTTAATTATTACACGATGGATGCTGCCCTGGGCCATTTGGTCTTTTCCATGAAGTACGATGTCATTGGGGATCAAGAGCATCTGCGCTTGATGCTTCGGTACAGTTTCTTATTATTTTTATCTCCGACGTGTTTTCTCTCTCATTTGTGCCTATTCTTTTTCCCCCTTTTTGTTCCTTCTTAATCACAACACTCTCTTCCTCTCCACCAAGCCTTCAGTTTTCTTTGCCTTTATCCCATTTTTACTTTTGTTGTTTATGTTTCTCTCTCCCTGTCCCTTTTCTCACATTGAACCTGCATTGAAATATTCATGTAATACAGGGATTTTTGGAATTTACTAGCTTTCCCTAACAGAACAATGCAGTATAGAGTATTTTCACACACTACTGGCCTGTTGTGAATTATTTGTTGCTCAAAAGTACTGTTGAGTTGCCAAAAAATGAAACAGAGGAAGTTCTTACAGGTTGCCTCAGTGGTGAATTTAGAAATCTATTTTCCTACTATTGCTGACAATAGGCATGGCTGACCTGGTGGACACCTGTTTGATCGATCTCCTGATGGTTTTAACTTTTTCACCTTCATTATTATTACTTATTCTTTTAGCATACCATACATTTTAATACCCCAGAAAGTGTTATTCTGATTAGCCATTTACGTTGTGTTGTGTAAAAATGAGGGAGAAAAAATAAAAGTGTATAAATGTTGACGTTAAATACTGCACCACAAAAATATTCCACAATCAGTACACTATTCATCTGTCCACCCACGATCACTCAACCTCTGGCTCACTCACTGAAATCCTCTACTCCTTTAAATTGTGCTAAAGGCAGACGAGAGGCAGAGAGGCAGAACTTAATGCAGCATATACCCTGTGAATTAATTTTAGAATCTCTCCACTCCAGATTTTAATAGCTGCATTCCCACTTTGATAAAGGAGTTTCAGAGTGACTGAGACTGTCCCTCGGCCCACAGCATTTTTCACATGGTGATGTTTTTTTAATGGGTGGACACCACCCACAGTTCCCCAATCACCTCAGTCAATCTTAGTCGTCTCAGCTGGTTGAGTCACACACAATGAGTCACAGTCTGTATTTAAAGCTGTAAAGGACTTACATGAAAAGTCATATGGTTTGGTCACCACTATGCTGAAGCCACACTACAGTAGAGTTCATTAGAGAACAGTTTGATGTTTTATTTGTGGTACTGGAAACCAGAAAAGAAGACGCCATTCAACCTGTATTTATTACTTTTTTTTTTTTTTTACTGCAGGTAGAGGCACTGGAAGGTGGATTTTGTTACTTTCAGTTTTTTTGTTAAGCTAATTCAACAGGCCCCTCCCTCCAGCTTTATATCTATTGGACAGATATGAGAGTGGTGTTAATTTTCTCATCTCATCTATTGTAACTCCCGAAGTCCAAGACCAATTCCAAATCTTTTCTTCTAAGATGTCAAACTATTCCTTCTAGTAACTGTCTCGCTGAAAGTGAGCTACCCTGGATAAAGCTGTGACTCTCCAGAAAACTGAGAATGTATTTATTCAACCTCCCTTAGGCTGTCATGTAGCAAACATTATATTGTCAGCTACACACAACATATATAGGAAACGTTCCCTTTGACTTTACGATTCTCCTGCATGAATGCTAAGCATCAAAGAAAGAAACCATTAAATCAGGAGGACTGCTTTAGATTAGAAATAGAACTTTGACTTTTCAAGCTGTTTTGCCTTGCAGCACGAAACTAAAAACGTACCATGATGTGATTCCCATTTCCTGCCTTACCGAGTTTCCCAACGTGGTTCAGATGGCCAAGGTAGGCAGCCATTATCATGCTGATAATCATATATTGTCAAAAGCCTGAAATAAAGTATATATTTAAAAGGAAAAATATTTTTTCCCTTTTTTCACTTCTAGCTCATTTGTGAAGATGTAAACGTGGATAGGTTTTATCCTGTCCTCTACCCAAAGGTAGGCAGTTCATTGTAACTATGTGAAATATCGTTTTTTCTCATTGTACCTCCTTAAATCAGACTGGTCCTGTTCTCTTGTCCTCAGGCATCAAGGCTCGTTGTCACCTTTGATGAGCATGTGATCAGCAACAACTTTAAGTTTGGAGTTATTTATCAGAAGTTTGGCCAGGTGAGTGGAGATCGCTCTGCTAACCTTTGTTTATGAGATCATGCGTTCACATCTCCTGAACATGTTCGTTGCTTTCTCCTCAGACATCGGAGGAGGAGCTGTTTGGGAACATGGAAGAAAGTTCTGCCTTTGTCGAGTTCTTGGAGTTTCTGGGCCAGAAGATTGAGCTTCATGAGTTCAAAGGGTCTGGGCACTTTTCCATAGAATTTCTTTTTGTTTTCTCAGCAGCAGATTTAAACACTTTTGGTTCATTCTCACTATTGCAGTCCACCTAATGTTTTTTAGAAGCAGGCCCTCATTCGTTTTGCTCAGCTTAGGCTTTAAATGAATCCTTGAAAAAGAATTGTGAGTGAGTAGGCAGAAGATGTGCCCTTGGCATTCTTTGACCACATGCACCTATGTTCCAGCCCTAACACAACTTCTGTGTGGCTTTCAGCTGTTCACCTCGACCCTCTCTTTGCCTTTTCTTCTTGGTCTTTCTTACCTTCTCTTTTATTATTCTCTTGCTTCTCCTTTTTTCTCTCCCCCTCAACTCTTCTCTCAATGCTTCTCCTTTTTTTTCTTCAGGTTTCGGGGTGGACTGGATGTCACTCATGGGCAAACAGGCACAGAATCTGTCTACACAAGTTTTTATAATAAGGAGATTATGTTCCATGTGTCCACCAAGCTGCCTTACACAGAGGGAGACTCACAGCAGGTGAGTGACATAGTGGTAAACTACCAGTGTAACTAATTGGTCTTTTTTGGGATGTTTCTAATATTCTTCACTAATTGATTTGAAAAGACCTCCCGTTGTGACTCCACTCTGTGTCTGACTGTAGGGACCCATAGTGAGCTGTTAAATCCAGATTAATGTTAATGTTGATGGAGCAAGATGAATCGTTTGAGTCTGTAGCTGTTCTAGTTCAGAGGTTTAAGACAAAAGCTAATAGTAGTGGTTAAGGCAATAGTTTTTTGGACCTCTTTGGAAATATGCTTATTTACTATCTTGTGAAGAGTTGGACCAGTACCTCTCTTAAGTTAAACTGCTAAATATGTAGCTAGAGCCAGCAGGCTTATCATAGCATAAAGACTGGAAACAGAGAGAACTTGCACAGCTCACTAATTTACACATTATATCTTATTTGATTATCCCATACAGATTTTGATTTGCAAAAAAAATTATTTTATTTACACAATACTTTCTATGTGCTTTACAAGTGCATTATGGCTGCAGAGTTTGTTTTGCACTGATTTCCTAAGAATATTTATATGTGGTGGTTTGGTTTCCTCACTTAATGTGCTGCCCTGGAGAAATTTCCGCGAGCATTGCAGTGTTCACTTCTTTCACTGAATTTTCTCCCCTGTTGGTTTGTGTCTGAAGACTTTCATGTCCAGTTGCAGTAAGCTGCATTAGTGTTCTTCACTGGTTCTGAGAGTGGTTTGAACAGTAAACGTGCACAGACGGCCAGGGCATAAAGAGAAAAGGAGGGCATAAACAACATCCACATTGGATGAGTCATGAGACAAGGTGCACCCATAATAGCATAGCATTATTTCAGGAAGGAGAGAGCGAGTGTTTATGTAGTCAGATCTGACTGATTGTGATCTGATTTGAGCAGATTCACCATTAACAGATGTCAGGTGTCTCACTCCAGCCCTGCATGTAGAGTTAGTTTAAGTGTCTGGATGTCCATAGTGAGACTCTGGTCTGGCATTTCATCTATGCAGAGATTGGGCAATGCATGCTTTTTAGCTGTGTGGGTTCAGACAGACCCTGTGTGAGTAAAGATAAAAGCTGTCAACTAGCAGCCACATATATGCTGTTCAACTCTCAACCTTTACTACCATCTGAAAATTGTATTTTATAAAATATGTAAATGATTAACATTAATTAAAACATTAACAAGTTTTGTCATTTTGACAAAATTATGTATCTTTTTCAAATTGCAAAGCAAATTTCTGTAAATCTGTGTTATTTAGCAGTGAAACTCTGCATTGCCATCATATTTCTAGCTATTACAGAGATAACTAAGAGCCTTTCTAATGTCTTATTAAGATGATGTCTTATCAGATTAAATTCTGAGAAATCTGCGCTGATATTGTGGAGTTACAGTGTTTCCCTGTGAACTATGCAGAATGAGACATTTTCCATTTGCTTAGGCTTGTATTTAAGATTTCTAGCATATTTGTAGCTGATATGACTTCAGCAAATAAAGAAAACGTGCCACTGCCTGAAACAAATGGTTGATCTCATGTGAACAAACAAACTGGCTTTAGTGGCATTCGGAGCCTGTAAGGTAATTCCACTGTTAACAAAGAAGGATTATCTATAAATCCCAGAGTAAATACGTGTGTGCTGTGTTACACTATGCATAATGTTTTATGGGAGCAGCAGCTAGCACAGTTAATATCACAGCTAATATCAAGTGGCACTGTTAAAAGGGTTGTACTGTGGTGTGTTAAATTGCGTGATGACTGACACAGGGTAGTCAATGCATGCTGCTGCACAGCAAGTCTTGTCTTTTACTGCAGAGGAACCTTGGACCTGCATCTGGGATTTTGGCCAAGACCTTATTTTTGACTGAGTATATTTAATGTATACTGTTTTTCAAATCAGTTCTGTTTCCAGTGTCACAGTAAGTCATAAGAATGATTATGAACAACTGAAAAGAAATTATTTTTACATTCTGATATTCATTAGCATTTTATAAGTTGTATTTTAGTAGTGGGACACCCTAATTACTGCAATGTCTTAATTACACTTATTTAGTATTTTTCTTTTAATGAATTCTCACAAGAAAAATTGTCAGATCTTCTCTAATATTTACGGCCACCTGGCTAATTAAGAGTTCTTAGCAAAACGTAACAAGGCGACAAAATAGATTAATATTCCAGCAGACAAAGAAGGAATCTCTAATGCTTGGCAACATCAAGTTGTTTAAAAGATATTGCATGGATCAAAATTTAATGCTTGGGCACTGTTCTGTCCTCCAAGTGCTTAAGTGTCCTTTTGGCACTCTTAAGCTTTTTTGGCAACAAGGAGGATGCAGTCATTCGACAGCAATGATTTGGGTCTTTGACAGCCTCTCATCTGCATAAGTATTAAACCTTTTTTTTTTGCCTCCAGTGATACTCAGATTAATCAATCGCCACACCAGACACAGCCTTTGAAAAACTGGGACTCAGTTATTCTCCCCTAGTCTTAGCTACAGTAAACGTAGGAACCTTTGAGATGCCAGTAAGAACAAGATACAGCAGTGTATCAGGATCAATTAGTGCTTCAGTAAGAGACAGAGACAATAAAATTTTACTCTTTTTTTCACTTATATAATTCTTAATATCATGCTTACCTAAGAGGTTTTTGTATTTTAGTAAACAATTTATCAATCTAATTTTTTCAGTTTGTTAAAAACATAAAGCTCCAAGACAAGATTTTAATTTTTTGCTGACAGTTGTTTAACTAGATTGTCATGCACCTCAAAGAGTTGTCCTTATGGCTTAAAGTGATGCCCTCTTTTGTGCTCTGACTATTTTTTTCCCAGTCACTCTTTCAGTGTGAGTCCTGGACGTGATTGTGTGATGGCCTTCTCTAACTGCTTATTTGAGACGTTTCCGCTGTTGTTAGCTTTGTTTGTCTGTGCCCTCCAGCTGCAGAGGAAGAGGCACATAGGCAACGACATTGTAGCCATCGTATTCCAGGAGGAGAACACTCCCTTTGTGCCAGACATGATCCAGTCCAACTTCCTGCATGCGTATGTTGTGGTGCAGGTGGAGAACGCGTGTACGGACAACGTGACCTACAAGGTTAGTTCTAAGGACAGAAAGTACTGTATCAAGAAGCTCTGACTGATGGTGACTTATAATACTCACTCATTCATTCATTCATTCATTCATTCATTATTCAAGCATTTTGATTCTTCTGTGTGCCTGTCGGAAGTGTTACATGTATAATGTATTGCACTGTGTCTTTCAGGAGGTTTCAGGCTCTGTTTACCTGCTTTGTCTTCCAGGTGTCTGTGACAGCAAGGGATGATGTACCTTTCTTTGGCCCTGCTCTGCCTGACCCTGCCATCTTTAAAAAGGTCAGCAGTCTAACACATTCAAAACCTCAGTTCTCCTTTAGAAGCAGACATCATACATCACTCTGCCTTCACGTCTCCTTATTTACCTCTTTCAGGGCCCAGAGTTCCGCGAGTTCCTCTTCACTAAGCTCATTAATGCAGAGTATGCCTGCTACAAGGCTGAGAAGTTTGCCAAGTTGGAGGTGAGAAGAGCGTTGTAATGAAAACTGCACCATAGGAGTGTGAATGCCTGTAGTTGCGTTGTGCGTGAGCATGTGAGCATCTGTTTGCATAGATGTGCAACCTGCTGCCTGTATTCTTAATAGGAAATGTGAGAGCATAGATTATTTGCTGTAACAGTTTTCAAACAGCTGCAGTGGACATGAGATCTCCTCCTAATTATTTTTTATCTGTATAACAGATAAAACACTAATAGAGTTTTGTCGTGGATTACAGTAGGATGATGTAGGGGGCCTCCTGTGCAGCAAAATAAAGTGATAAAGTGGCCATGAACAGTGAAGCATTGGTGTAAATAGCTTCCCAAACAACCTACATGAGGACAGAGGAAAGATGCATTTAGATTAACCTAAACAACCTTTGCTGAATTATGTTTTAAATAGACTCAGTTTTTATAAAGTAATATGCTAAAAATACCAACCTTTTAATTTGATATGATGAACTAACCTACATTTTAGAGGTAGCACCTATACAAACTGAGTGTATTGTTGTTGTTGGCAGGAGCGTACACGTTCAGCCCTCCTGGAGACTCTGTATGAAGAGCTGCACATCAACAGTCAGTCCATGATGGGTCTGGGAGGAGACGAAGATAAGCTGGAAAACGGAGGCAGCGGAGGAGGAGGGGGCTTCTTTGAGTCTTTTAAGGTACACCTACATTCCTCATTTGATGAAGTGCACTGTTAATCTACCACTCCACATGCATGAGAGAGAATGGTGATGAGTGGAGGAACTTTTAGGATGCTTTTTCGCCCTCCCCTGTCTCTTGGCTGGGATTCTGGGTATTCACACATGAAAAAAACAAAGCATAGAGAATTTGCAGTATCTCAAAGGACCAGTCCTGTGGCACTTCCTCACTTGGCTGCGACTGCTGCTGGATGCTGCTGCGTTTTCACATGATGGTGTGGTTTTGCGGCTGGGGAGTGTCCTGTTGAGTATGAAAGGCACTTTGCTCTGACTGAGAGTGCTCCATCAATGACCATTAGGGTGGTGGAGCATAGCCCAGCCGCTGAAGCACAGCGGTAGAAGCTGTGATTGTGTGTGCCTGATGAACGATTTAATGACCCCTCATTAGGGAGCTGATGATGCAGTTTGCATGTCTCCCCATGGGCATTGTTCCCTCACTGTTTTTGTCTTCTCTCTGTGTCGTCGACTAGTTTTCGGCCATCTTTTTTTGTATTTCTCTGCAACTTCAGACAAATTCAGCTTTGCATCAGTTTCTGTCTTAATTTTGACACACCCTCTGTATAAATGTGCTCTTTCCCTCAAGTCCTGTCCTTTTTCTTTTTTTTTTACCTGTTGAGAGCTGCCTTACTGCCTCTCTTTCTCTCTTTCACACCTCCACAAATTATATCAGCAAAGATTTCCCACGCTTTCCTTCTCTCTCTGCTGTGTCTCACTGCGTAGATTTTGCTGCTGCTGTCTCTCCTGCTTTTTTCTCATTGCTTTCTCTCATTGTCGTAGTCTTCCTTGTTCACGCTGTCTCATCTCCCCTTCCCATGACTTTCTGCTGCTTCAGACTCTGCCCCGCTAAATGACGACTTAGAAGATAAGAGATGCAACTTCATCCTCCTCCACTGCAAAGCCTACACTCTCCTTGACCTGCTGTGAACCTACAGTTCTTTCACACAGCCTCTCCCTCCTGCCTGTTGACCTGCACTGCCCCTAAGTGTTCAAAAATAGTCCTGCATACGAAGCTGAAAAACAAATACCCACGCATATACTGTGGATACACTCATAATTTATGCCTTCAGATTCATGACATTTATTGTAAAACAATTACACATACAATAACTTTTCACTAGATTTTTCACAACATGTTGTCATATCGATAATATGACATATTTACTTCCTTTAGAAATACTGGAGCCAATCAATCATTAAAAGTCAGTGTGTTGCGTTTCCACATAATATCGAAGTGGATCCACTGACGGTATCTCCTCGTTTCTCTCTGTAGCGGGTCATCCGCAGCAGAAGCCAGTCTATGGACGCCATGGGCCTCAGTAACAAGAAGTCACACACAGTCTCTACTAGTCACAGTGGCAGCTTTACCCACAATCCCGCAGAGAGCCCCAAAACCCCAGGGATTGTAAGTAGCCCGTTTTGGTTCACATGATGCCCACCTAACATACACATACAAGCTATAGTATATTCAGAGCATAGTGGATAAATACACATACCAACTCCTCCAACCCGTATTCTTTCATATGAACAGCACTTCAACAAATCACATATTGTAGCACTTCATCATCAAAACACTTGCTTTTGTTCCTGACATTTTAAAAGTCACTCTCGCCCTTTTCTATTTACAGACTATAATGAGTTGCTATTAATGACTCGTTTTTTGTTTGGAAAATAACAGCATAACTCATTCTCAGCATTTTATTCACTGTCTGTCACTGAGAGAATCATCATCATCATCACATAGCCTGACAGATGTCTACGATGATGTTAAAAATAGAGCATCCATTGTGGAATGAATTCACTTATTTCCCTCATAAGATGATTCTAGGGTCCGTCATGAGATCATGAGTGTTGAAGAGAGCTCAGGTTAGCAGCTGTCTGACTACCCAGACTCCCTTCCTCTTTAATGTGCTTCTGTCATGACTTCTTACTCCTGTAAATGTTACAACCTCTGTCCACAGCCTTCTGCATGTGTAGCTAAAAAGATGCGCATGGCACATGCCACAAGTAGGCTTTTGTAGTAATGTTTCTGTTTCAGATATGAGGTTAATTATATTCAACTCTTCTGACATTTGCTGCAGTTTTGGAACTAAATTAACCCCATTTCTGAAAGCACTACTAAGTTTTCTAAAAGCCACCCTTTGGATTATGTCAGCCTTCTTTGCCCTTTTTCTCCTTCTGAATGCATGACTAAACAGACCCGTATCCCTCAGGGCAGAAACTGCCGACATGCCTGCTACTGTACCTCGGTGGCACTCCATTTCCTGCTGCACCCTGTTGCACTGGATCCCAGGCTGCTTTTGCTCTAAAAAGCTTTTCGCTATTTGCTCAATGTCATGTCTTTTCTATTAAACCATGCTGTGAGGTCTTTATCAAGCTATTTTGCACCTTCCTGTTCAAATTCTTTGAGCTGTGCGCATGAAATCTTACGATGTCTTTTTT
This sequence comes from Ctenopoma kingsleyae, assembly GCA_032353495.1. Taxonomy (NCBI): domain Eukaryota; kingdom Metazoa; phylum Chordata; class Actinopteri; order Anabantiformes; family Anabantidae; genus Ctenopoma; species Ctenopoma kingsleyae. The sequence goes on from JAUBNQ010000023.1 coordinate 20,732,756, forward strand.
TTTCTTTTCCTTCCTTATCTTGCTTTTTTCAATCTGTCGTCTTCTTTCTCTCTCTCTGCCTCCCTTGCCCTGTCTTGTGTGGCTCAGTCATTGCTTGTCCCAGGGAAAAGTCCCAGTAAATATGGACGTCGAGGCAGTGCCATAGGGATAGGAACAATAGAAGAGGTTCATGTATAATTCTCCCTTCTTGTTCACTATTTTGTCTTTACTTTTCTTTTCTACTGTCCTTTCATAAATGTGCTGTTAGTAGGTTGTTCCTGCTCACAGTGTTTTATTTCCTGTCGCTGTGGTAGCTTTTCAGATATCTTAATGTAATAAGTTATAATCACATGTTCAGTTAAGGTTTCAGTTATAATTTAATTCATTATAACAGTAGTTGGCTTTCCAGCATAGATGAGAGGGAATGATCTGTATAATTCTTACTGTAAATGTTATTATTTTTGTTTTATGTTTTGCATTCCACAACACCAAATCATAGGGCTTCATGTAAGAATCCCTTTACACTCATTTTAACAGTTTATAGTTTGTAAAGTATAAAAGACTTTTACAAATGAACAGTCTACATAATTAAATTTGACCAAGTGAACAACATAGTGTTCCACCACTACTTTAAATAAGAACTAAATGCAAAATCTAATAGGATGCCTCTAAGGCAAGAACAATACAAACTTGCTTTCATCAGAGTTAGGAGTCAAAAAGAAGATATTATAAAATACAAAACAAATTCCTGCCTGAAGCCAAGTATATCATGGATTCGTAGAACATGTTGCTAAATGTGTCATTACGTTGTCTCAGGAAGTCTTTTGCAGCATATTTTTACATAAAGATCCATTTCACTTTGGTAGCCAATTGGGTCATGACTGTATAAAGTATGGATGTGGTTGTGAGGAGGTCTTAGTATTTCTTTTGAGTGTCTGACTTTCTTTCTCCATACCCACCATCAGTCACTGATCATTCCTGGGAAAAGCCCAACTAGGAAAAAGTCTGGACCTTTCAGTTCCCGTCGCAGCAGTGCCATTGGCATCGAGAACATCCAGGAGGTCCAAGAGAGGAGGTGAGAGGACAGAGCAGAGCTGATCAGCAGGGAGTGGGCAGTGAAGACAGAACAGTGTTGAAACAGATGGAAGCAAGAACATTAAAATGAGGAATTTTGTTATTAGAAAACACTGCGTAAGATACAAGTTCTTGTTGTTGGTTGGCTTTGATAAGGAGGATTTTGTGGTATAGAGTTTCTTGGATAAAAACTAAAGATTTTTACACTATTTCAGTGTCACTGAATTGTGGCACTAAATTGCTAAAGTGTTTCATGTTTGTGATACAGCAGATCATAATCAAATATGTTATAAGGAAAAAATGTCAACAATTGTTAAACTTTATTTCTGGCAGTTAAATTGAAATTGAAAAACATGTGACATGAACATGTTAAATTGTTCATCAATACTTTATTTACTTACTATATGAAATCAATGAATCGACAGTATTTTCATTTCTCTTTCTTTCCATATCCTGAAGCCGGGAGGTGTCACCCAGCACCCAACGGACACCCGAGAGCAGCCACTTGTCGCAGGAAAATAAATCAGAAAACTCCTCCAATCACAGTTCACCAGAGTTTGCTACCACAAAGAACAGGTAACTATTATTTAAACTGTATTCTGTATAGTATACTGAATTAAGTTATTTGTCGTGATGATTGCTTTGAGGAACTTATACATTTATACAGAACAGAGACTTTGTTTAAAAGATTGCCCTGATAGTCTTCTCATTACTTTTCTAGCCATTTCCATGTAACAAGCCATCAAAACATCAAATGTTTTAACAGCATAGCTTGGTCGAAGCAAGCAACTTTGAATGTGCTGCCCAAATAAATTGAGCGTATGTAAAGAACAGGTTTTTGTACGGTCAGAGTGATCTAGGTGTGTAGTCTGGCGATGTGTTGCAGGGCACCATCCATCCCCGAGGCTCAGGACCTTTCCCGCTCGTCCTCCAATGCCAGCAGCTTTGCCAGCGTTGTTGAGGAGCATGAGAATGAGCATGAGGCCGAGGAAGAGTACGACACTGGACTGGTGGGTGGAGACAGGCAGAGCTATTCCACT